>MU912303.1:35231-58017 GCA_036418165.1 Cooperia oncophora
AATAATAAAAGTAAGTTGTGTGAATCGCACATCATTAATTGTTTTCTGTGAGGAAGTTGTTATATTATATGCACAATGGTTATTATATGCACAATGGTTTTGCAGATTGTCTAGAGCATACATTACATAGAGCCATCTTTACACTTGTTGCAGTGGGTCAGTCGAAGAAAATCCAAGGTAATAGTGGGTAGTACTCCTTCTAGTAGTATTATTCTCTTGTGTTTTAGTTCTTCTTCCCAACAACGGACGAAGGATCGGGATGAGGATATTGGTGGTGGGTCACAGGAAGCGGTAAAAGGCTAGAGGATAAAGTCTTCGAAGTTGATCAATCCCTTTGTGGGATGCGGCACGCATTCTACTTCCATTCAGAATCGTAGTGGCTTATTGAATGCGATGTGGCCTATACAATGACTTGCGGGGGCCAGCCGATGTACAAGTCCTCCCAGACGAATCTGGTACCAATTTACCGTCTTTGGAGGAGGAGAAGGCTTGGCCTAGACGGGAGTCGACCCAGGATTTGAACCCAAGACTGCACGAGTGGTGAACGCGCCACTTGACACTACACCGCCTCCTGCTTCCAGACAGGACAGAAAGCGGTTGAAATTTGTAAAGACTGATTGCGTTTACACCACAATATCCGCTACACCGCTCACTGCAACAACATGATCAATAGAATCGAGCGTTAGGCTTTTGGGAGGAAGTGGTGCAGTGCAAAGTGGCACCACTATCTCTAAACCACGTACGCCTAAAAGCTCGCCCAGTCCTGGGTTGAATCCCGGGTCGACCCCGCCCAGGCCAACCAAGCCTTTCACCCTCCGAGGACAGTAAATTGGTACCAAATTCGTCAGGGTAAAACGCTGGCTTGTACTCGACTGCCCCCCTCCCCCAAGTCATTGTATAGGCCACATCTCATTCAATAAACCACTACGATTTTGAATGGAAGTGGAATGCGCGCCGTATCATACAAAGCCATTGATCAACCAATCAATATCCCTTTATCATTTTCTCAGGCTTTCAGTTGAAGGCAGAATTCCGATTGGACGACGTGTCAAAGGTTGGCTGTATCTGCAATCGCAGAGCATGTCTGATTCGGAAGTGATTGATGAATGGGCCACGGCTTGTCGACTAGCCCCGACTCTGTGAGCTGAGTCCATTCCTATAGTTTCACTTCACCGTCGCTATTTAGAGGTGCGATCACTTGCATATTCTCCAGCCATACCATGGTAAGGTTCTCATTTGTAGGCTGCCCACACAAAGCACAGAGCCGATGGTATCCTCAGTTAGAGCGGTTTTACCGAATATCACTTTTTCTCACTAAGCCACTTACTGCAGTCTAATGAATCCCACCCTGCATTCTGCAAATGGGCACGACTACTACCTATCCCCATTTTAGTTGTCGTGAAATGTACGACGGCGAAGCGAAACGGATTCCAGATTGATGGCGGATGTCTACGCACCAGTGACATGGCACTTATCTTTCATTAAGAACACTGGTGGGTACTGTTCGAAGCGTACTAGGTCAGGGAACCTGGCCTCACAGCGCTCTCAGCAGACACGTAAGAGCCGTAGAACTAAATGAATGTTCCACGATGCTTCTAGAGTCCGTCTCCCAGCCAAAAACCGTGTTACCAGGCAAAAGCGTAGTTCTACTGTGTCTCATAGGTTCATTACAGGTGATCAGCCGACTGCCTTCGTCCGTACAGCTGTAGGAGGGGTCATACTAAAGGCGTTGCTAAGTACCATTTTGTATTTTCCCTCCACAGAAGAGTCAGTTGACAACTTCTCTTCCATATTTTAACAGCGCTCACCAACTACGCTCCTTATCGCAGAGCATGCCTTTAACACCATCTACACTATAGTTCTCTGCGGACGGTTGGGCGTGTCAGCCAGTATGAGTGTGTCACCCTATCAAAGCCGTTCTCTGCCTTCTTGTTGAAGAGCGTCTGCGATAAAAAGTGGTAGCGCATACACCCAACCGTCCGTCGCGAACTACACTATATGTGCATATGATCCGTTCTAATTCACCTGGGGAAGAGTAGTTCAAATTCAACCATGGGGTACTCTTCGATATGAACGTACTGAATATGGTTCGCTTTCGGGGTAACGCTATCCGCACCCTATGATACAACATCCTTTCCTATCACCAGAAAGCTTAAGGGGCGCTTTTTAAACTCAGCACTCTGCTCAGCAACCGTTTGATGGAAAGGTTGACCTTGGTGCCATGGAGGGTTGCTCATTACTCAAAGAAAAGTGATTGAAACACTATTCGATATGCTCACCGGATGTTTCGTTCGACGATTTCTTTTTGCACCTCGTCGGTCTGCATTCCATGGGACACCTGGTAGGGGGCGCTGTAGTGCTTGCATGTTCTGGTAGTGATCATAGCTCGTGACCACCCTGTAACGCACAACAATAAAGAAGATGGATCACTGATTGCTACAAAACAACACCACAAAAAGAAGTATTCAGTATAAGAGTACGTGCTTCAGTGGCTGCATGTGCTTGCGAGTACGGATTCCATGGAGGTGGCTGATGAACATCGTACCGGCTCACAACAGACTGATCGTACTTGTGAGCGTTGAAGTCAACTTGATCAATTGGACTTGGCGTTGTCACTGCGGCGGCATTCTGATGATGTCGCTCCAGGTGCTTACTCATATTTGTAGCGCATGCTGACTTGACAAGCTGTAACTTCAAAAACTTACAATTCTTCCTATTTATTACTAGGCGAACGATTAGATCAAAATGGTCCTGAGCTCAGGAAATATTGGAAGGTGCTTACCCTCGCGCACATATTACACTGGACACTTTTATCATCGATACGACGGAAGAATGTCCAGACGGGATTCTTCGTCGGTCGCCCTCGTTTGGTGCCACGCTTGCGAGTTCCCTGTGAAGTGGCAGTGTTCCCATCGTCGATCTGAGGATGAGAGCTCTGAAAAAGGCATAGACGCGATGCCGGTCCGTTTCTGCGCACTGTCGTCAATGAAAATTGCAAGTTGGGAAGATCGGGAGTGTTGGTCAATGGGTTGGCTCTTGCTTTGAAGCTCAAGAGTTAGAAGGCAGAATGTCACGGCTAGAACGACTGCGACCCCTCCGGAGGTTTATACGTACGGTGGCGTTTCACAGATAGAAGCTCCTTTGGGGGAATTCTCAACCTTACGTAGTTTTTAAACCTGGTCTCGCAGACCTTTCCATGTGGGAGAACAAACTGAGGTACCACAATGAGGATTTCACCATAAGGTTACCGCGTAAGATATACAGAACCAGTGTTGGTTCTGGATATCTTACCCAATAGTGGTAGGACATTGAATGTGATGGTGGGGCTGGTCGTGTGACAACGCGGACAGAGCGAGGGAGAAGGTGTGGGTACCACTACCCTGAAGAACCAGTGGCCGTGCACTTCGAGCGGAGAAAGTGGCATATTCCTGCAGCTGCAGACCAATTCACCTTATACATGAGCAAGGACCAGAGTCTGCACATGTAGGTGAGTGTACTTTGTCTCCAAAGAAGCAACAACCGAATTCGGCGATGCCAATGTCGACGTCGATTGAAACATGGAGTAGTATGGTTTACGATAATCCTCGAATTATTCAAGCTGTTCCATTGTACATGGTTTCCAACCAGCGACAATTTTTCTTCCCTATAATAGCAAGTATCGAAGGCAGGTAAAGCCATCCTAAACAGAAGGCGCCCTGAAGAGTCTGCTGGATGGTACAGGCGACAGAACGGAGCCCAGCGTTCTTGCCCCTCATGGTACACCCGAAAGGATAGCCTGTGCATATGTGGATTGGCATACCTTACTCTGCTACAGTGCTTTTCCACTAAATCTTACCGTGAAACATGAGTAACAATTGAGAAGGGCGTCAACACTTCTAATAAAAGTGCTACCGTGGTTTTGTTTTGAAGAGTAGACGGAGCTTCCTCCTGTGGAGTGCTTAATGACGGTCCAGCTGCAGCTGCTGCAGCGTAGTAAAACATTGAAGGCTGCAAGAGGAGAGGTTCAGCGAGTGATCATAGCTGGTGTTTCTCTCTAGAAAGTAATTGATCTTCCAGCCGTATGGGCAAATAAGCAAAATAACACAACAAGTAGGGCTTCAGATAAGAGCTTCGCAGTTGAGCCGAAGTGAAGGAATAAGCGTTTGCTGATTAGGTGCTCACATCTCAAGGCAGTTGGGGCGCGACGAAGTGGTTTCTCTGGTGGCCTAAAATGGCTAGCAGGCACGCTGTCATAATGGGGGAAATGCGAAAGAAGACGGAGTGAAAGCGGTGCAAAATCGTCACCGGCGAGAAAACCGATTTCTCAGTGAGCTTTGTGAGAAATCAATTTTGGACGAGTTTCGCCATACGCATCTTAGGCATCTTGCCAATCACCGCTACCGAAGATACGGCTGCATATGTGTACCCATATATGCATGCAGCATCACGGCCGCTTCATACCAATCCCTTTGCTTCATAATTTGCTCAGCAAATGAATGAATACGAGCGTCAGAAACGGTCGTCCGTTTGTGGGCGGGCGGGCAAGGAAGGCGTTTGGGACGTAAAGTTGTTGCTCAATAGGGCGTTATAGAGGTACCCTCCTTGGAAAAGGCTTCACGCAGCGCCTGTCCGAGGTCACGGAATTCTGTTAAGCCAGTTGTACAAATCCTACACCTGTATAGCGATTTATCGTGCCAACTGCCTTTAACTGCCCGGAAGGCTTCCTATTATATGATGGTCGTCAAGGGCATAAACCCCTTTCCTTCTGCTGTTGTATACAGTATTTCTGCGGCAGAGCGTGTACACGCATGCAGATGGGCGGCGGTGGATAGCTGCCGGTTTAGGCAGATACGTATACTCGAAATCCCTGAGATCGGGTAGGCGTGGCTGCATGCTTCAACTTAACCTGAAGGTGTCTATGCTTCTGGTGAGATATTTTCATCTTGACACAATTGTTGTCGTGTCTCTGTCCAACACAGAACAAGATGACAGTTGTCCCAGACTGGAATATTCCACGAGTAACCAATTCCGTGCCATGTTCAAATGCCACGCCTACTCTGGCTCAGGGATAAGGAGTGCAGATAGTGTGCACACAGTCCCAAAAGACTCGCGGCTCATGAGAACGGCGATGCCCTGAATCTGCTTTAAACAGCGACGTTCAAGACATGCCAACGCTAAGACCTGAGAGTGGGACCCAGGTCTTTGATGGAACACGTAGGAGCAGCTGCGCTAAATTTTCAATGGTACAGAGGAGAAAAAAGCCCCCCGAGCGCGTCACAGCGCTGTACCCCGAAGCGATGATCTTTTAGCAGAAGGTTCCGCGCGGCTTGCATTCACCTGCAGAACCTATTAAGGTTTATCCAATAAATGATTTCTTCTTGCATTGATTTTTTAGGAAACGATAGAAACTTCTACCATATTTTGAAAATAACGTTGTTTTTCATGGGGTAAGGCGACGTGGTTAGGCGCAAAAGTAAAGCAAGCTTGTAGACCTGTCTACAAGCTATCTTGGTTGGTTGTCATACGGTACTAATTGTGGGAAGCGTAGTCAATTTATGGGTCCGAAAACAACCAACCTTCGGTGGAATAGCGTTTTTTAAGAGAGTCGAGCGAGTCTGGAGGTGTCGCCTCCCACAATTAGTACCGTATGGATTTCCTCCAAGTGGTTGAAAGGTAAGAAATTCAAACTTTTAGGTATGCACCGCGCGCGCACTGCTAAGTTTGATGAGGAGCGTCTACATAGAGAAGCCATGGAGCAAGTTTCCAGACCTTTCCTATCAAAGGGCATGACATTCCAGTACTACGGGACGTGCTTGACGTAGATTTTCGTTCCCTAATTTTGCCCGATTGTCGGAAAATAAAGCCCTATTTAGAGTGCCAGGTGAGATTGTAGGTGATATAACCATTTCTCGGATGTTGCTCGCAAACAATTCAGGGCACATTGTTGTTGGGATTTCTCAACAGTGGGGACGTATTTGGTCGCTGGGAGAGGGGGGTCGTATTGAGGCTGAGAAAATTTTTTTGAGTAACAGTTTTTTCTGTGAAGAATAAAGGACGTTTTTCTGAGTTTCAGAGCCCGAGCGTTTGTAAAGGGAGAGGTCGTTTCCCTTCTGAGCTTCTGAGAATGGTTGCTCACACCCCCTCCGCAAAGCAAAATTTTTGGCCAAAAGTAGGGAATTGTTCGGCGAATTCCGGAAGAAAAGAGGTAGGAAGCTAGGGTTAGGGAAAACATGAGAAGAACTGGTAGAGGGAGGGGGGGACGTGTTCCCCTCCTGCTCGACAGCTCTATAAGGAGGGAACCATAGGGCGGGGGTCGTACCAACCCCTAGAAAAAGAGGGGCGGTCGTAGAGTCGATTAAAATCGCCACTAATGATGTGCTCCTGACAACGTCGAGTTATTCCAAAGTCGTAGCGTACTTCACAAATGCCAGACAGAGATGGCATCGGCAATGCCTACTTTTGTTAAATGCAGTTGGCACGATGGTTCCCTACTTAGCCTAAATGCTAGTAGGGCGCTGTATAGTGGGGAAATGGCGAAAGAACGGAGTGAAACGGTCAAAATCCTGCGAAGAAAAAGCCTCCGTTCTCAGTGACTTGTAAATCGATTTCGGACGAGTTTCCCGTAGGCATCTTACCAATCACCGCTACCGAAGATACGGCTGCATATGTGTACCCATGTATGCATGCAGCATCACGGCCGCTTCATACCAATCCCTTCGCTTCATAATTTGCTTAGCAAATGAATGAATACGAGCGTCAGGAACGGTCGTCCATTTGTGGGCGGGCGGGCGTGGCGGGCGTTTGGGACGTAAAGTTGTGGCTTGATAGGGCCCTTATAAGGGCACCTTCCTCGGGGAAACCGCTATGCAGCGCCTGCCCAGGGTCGCGGAATTCTATCCTGCCAGGAGTATTGATCCTAGTCGTCTTGGGGGATTTATCGTGCCAACTGCCTTTAATTCAAACTTAAATCATGCGGCACAGTGAAACGCTTACTTATGGTTCGGTCCAACATTTACATTGCACAACGTCCCCACAACGTTGCAGCCGTTTTAAGCTACTTAGCTAGGTGACAGTACCCACCTTTCAGATTTTTTTGGAGTTAATCCTGATATTAAGCCCTTCAATGCAAATATGTCTCATGGCTGATGCGAATCGGGCAAATCAGAGTACTGAAGTGAATCTCCGCTAACTCAGCGATTGTCCAAATGTCAGCTTCAAAGCAAGATTTTTAATTTTTTTTTTATTTTCTTGGATAATCTCTTTTAAGAGTGGGCTTACGTGAACATCCGTTAACTCAAAATTCAGTTCGGTCAGCGGTGGATTGTGCCATTAGAAGTGGATAAGGGGATAAGAATAACTTTGACTTCATTTGAGGTAGTGGATCCTGACCGTAAAGGATAATGGTACAGCGTAATAACAAACAGGGTAATCCTGTCAAAAACTGAGTCGAGTGCCCAGATTTCGCTTAGCTTCCCAATTCAACTCTCGTAGAACTGCTGCAACTGCGATGAAAAGAAGAGTCACTTTCGAGAAGACGTTAATTTTTACACATTTTTGCTTTCTTAGGTATGGAGTAGGGAACAAAGTAGATAGTATTCAGAGGCTGCTATATTTGATGAAACGGTTTCATTCGCTGATTGGGATTCATGATCTTTTGGCAAGCCTCATCGCCTGCAGTCTCCGATTACGAGGACTGGTAGCTGAGTGCTTCTGAATGAAATCAAGCGTGACGTCATCCATTCTGAAGGTAATTAGAGTAAGCGGTGGCTGTCACTGCTGTGACAGTATCCAGCAACATCGCTTCGAATTCCTATCGAAAGCAATGTGAAATATGTTTCCATGCACATCTGCATTTGGCAGAGCAAGGGACATTTCTCCTCGAGAGCTCCTCCTAGACGCATTGTTGTGGGGGTTTCCCCAACAGGGGGAGATTGCATTTGGTCGCTGGGAGAGGGGGTCAGGTCATATTTGTGCTGAGAAAAATTTGTTCTGCCAGTCGATTTTTCTTAGTTCACGGGGGTTGTATAGTGAGGGGGATCATATCGACGCTCGATGAGGAAGGAATCAGAGGAGGGCGGTCGTATCAACCCCGAAAAAAGGGGGATCGTACGGTCTCAATCAAAATATCCAACCAATAATGTTTCCTGGGTCCCGCGAAGGATATGTGCATGGTTCCCGCACAGAGAATTTTCCCAGTAACCGGGATTGCGGAAAGCATCACTTGTCGCTAAGTTAGGTGCAGCCTAGCGATGTTGCCTACCGACTGCGCTTCCAAGGGGTTGAGTAGACGGCCGCCATTTTGTGCCGGTGCCGACATCAACTTTGAAATGAAGAAAACTCCAGCTTGCAAGCGCTGAGACGAACGCAACCCTATAGCGAGCGACATCCTTCCTGAAGATAACACAGGTGTTTGCATTCTCCACTACGACAAAGTGGCCCTACAGGACCTCATAATATAATATGTGATAGGTCGAAAAGCTCCTTGAAGTTTTGGAGTCTTTTACGCTCTGAAAGCCTTCACAAAATCATATCCTACCCGTCCGCTAAACCTCGCAGCACGTTCCACTACCAGGGCTAAAACGACCAGCATGTATTTAGATTTTTTTCAAGAACAATTTGTTAAAAGTGTCGCACTTTTTTTCTAACCTAATAGAAGCAGACCATAGTTGGATGTAGCAGGGTACGTCCTGCGGATGTAGCAGGGTACGTCCTGCTGCTGGGGAAAAGTTCTGGAAAGTACGACCCTGTCCCCTCCTGAATTCTCTCATCTTATACGAACTTCACCCTTTCCCACCCTACCGACCGCTTTCTTAGTTTTCTGATTTCCCCAACTTCCTATCACTTTTTTCCTTTTTTCGAAGTTCTCAGAAATTGGCACTATTCGGCTATTACTACCCCAATTTTCCGAAAACAGGCCGAATCTTGATCATTTCTTTCTACGGGGCGGATTTGGCTGAAAGTTGGGTTCTAGGGGTAATTCGACCTCCTGAACACGAATATCACATCCACTTGGCCTGAAAGTGCCTGGCGCCCGCGCCACAGGCGCCGGCGCCAAAATACCCTAGGTCACTAAATCCGCTGAAAACTTGTATACGGAGGTTATTTGACATCTTGGTTACAAATATCACATTCATTTTGCTGGCGCTGATGGAAGACGCTGCGATCATCTGCGCTCTGCTAAGGCTGAGCCTGACCTGAAGGAAATCACTCTTTCTCCCAGGCTCAGCCTTAGAAAAGCGCTAAATGGCGCTGGCGTCGAAAAATAAATGTCATATTCGTGATCAGGGCATCAAACAACCCCATTATGCAGGTTTTTATCAATTTTGATAAAAAAGGGTGTGGCGCCAAATCAGCGCTTAATGGCGCCAAATGGCGTCAGGGCTGAAAACTAATTCGGTATTCGTGATCAGGACATCAAATAACCCTGCTATGCAAATTTACACCGAATTTGGTGAGAAAGGTGGCGGGCGCCAATTTGGCGCCAGCGCCGAAAACGAGTGCTATATTCGTGATCAGGACACCGAACTACCTCTGTGGGCAAAGTTTCACCAAAAAATTTTTCTCGACTTTTGGGGTAGTAATACTTGATAGTGGCCAAAAATTTTCAATTTTTCTGCAAACTTTTGCCGTCTACTGGGAGGCGGGAGGGGCATATGTGAAACCATAAATCGCGAAATCAACTAACCTTTAAAAAAACGCCCTGACGCAGCAGATTTCTCCCAAAGGCAAATGGACCCCTCGCTTCCCTCTCCCTGCGACCAAATACGCCCCCCCCCTCTGGTTCCCCAACGTAGACATGCCCTGGGCTGGAGAATATGCAGCTGATCGAGACCCTTTCTCTTGTCTGTCGCGATGTTAGAACGAAGTGATAGAAGTGGATCCAGTTCGCGAACGCGGAGCTAGGCTATGGTTGCTGAGTCGTGGAGCTTTTATCAAGCATTTCCGTGTCGCGAAAGTGCGAATACTTTGCTATTGCAGGCGGCGCCATCTTGCACATCGAAGGCCTTCTGAACTCGGGTATCCGGATAATACAATCAGTGATTATTAGGTACTAACCACTGGATCCTACCATTCGTCTTGCCTGATCCCCACCTATTACTTAGTGAATAAGCAATAGTTACCCAATTCGCCCCTAGATTAGATTCTGAACTCCAGTATGCGACAAGGTGATAGGTGGTGGAGAAATTCCCTAAAGTTGATAGACCAGTGAGCACCTGTTCTATAGGGAGTCTTTCGCTGGCATTTCAGTTTCTTAACGAGTAATACGAGCGATCGATAAAGCATGTGAGTAAATCAATTTGCAGACAACAATTGGATCGAAATAGCTCGGCAAAAGAGTTTGACGGTCTTGTGACGTCCGGCAAATTTATCTACAGTCACCCATGGATGTTGCTATTGATTGATGTGCAGTTACTAGGGATGGTCCATTCAGGAAAGCGACAAACTGAGTTGATCTGAAGACTGATTCTTTCTCAATTTTTTCAAAATTACTCCAATGTCCAAATGTCCAGAATGAACGACCGTCCCAATCCGATGCGTATGCCCAATGTTTCAATAAACTCAATCGTCAATCCCCAGGAGCGTTTCAGTTCTAGACAACTATGCCAACTACGACTCGCAGAATAGTGAAATCTCACTTTTCAGCCCTTCCTGATCGACATACTCTTTTTCGTTCCAGGTACAGGTATGGTAATCCGAGCGACGTGTACTGTTCGCCATCCTTCCGTAACAAAATAAGGCTGGATTAAGGGGTGCGGTCAAGTCAGGAGAATAAGGGGCGCGGTAAGGTTTTCAAATAAATTCAGTCATTTTGGCGAGTATTCTTTGCAACGCAGATGGGGTCGTTGCCGTGCAGTGAAGCAGTATAGCTAGTCTTATCTTACGTTACGGGCAGACTTTTTTTCTTTTCCTGAGGTAGAAAACGTGAACTTGAGCGGACATGGTATGCTGAATGATGTCAGTTTGAGCCATCCGGGATTAAGAATTAAAAATTGGTTCGGTACAAGACTTGCGGTCGAACTGAAAATTGATGTTCTCGCATGAAACCTCTTGCCATCGATTATGCCTTTTAGTTTCTGAGCGTGGTCCTAGCTGACTGCTTAATTTTCTAGTGCCAATATAGAATCCCCCAGAAACCTTATCTGCAACCGCAGCTCCATGGTGAAAAAATTCACATAACGTTGAATGAGTACGGTAGCGAATGGTGCAAAGATTACGGTGTTTGCCTATGAGCTTCCGAAGCCAACCACTTCCTGTGGGTACTTTTCTAATCATAAGTTACGGGACTGATGTGGTTGACACTGTGCGTTCAGCTAAGCCTCATTTAAATGGAATCGTAACGGTGCTTCTGCAACACATATTCAGGCAAAATGCACGAGCGGTAAACAATGAATTTTTTGCCTGGGAATCAGTGTTGCCAAGTAATTGGCCTTTTGGAAAAGCCACCTTCTAATCACAAAGATATATTCCTCGCCTCTGGTGAATAAGTGCAGGAATTTGTTTGAACATTTCCATCGACAACTCTCACCTCCCCGTTCGGCCTTTCCCCATGTCCCCTTCGATCACTGATCAACACTCTTCATTTTTTGTGAACAGGTGAAGCCATGAACCATCTAGTAAACCAACTTATGAGTCCCATTTTCATGCCTTTTTTGAAAGATGTCCAAGAGATTACATAAAAGATTTTTGGTTTATTGGCGAGCCGAAGAAGGTGCAGTGGCAGCAATTCACAATTAAAACACACGCGGCCCAAGGTTCGAATACTGGATCGCCTTGCACCTAGGCCAGCCAATATTTCTACCCTCTGAGTACGGTCAACTGGTACCGTTTGGAAAGAGAACACTGAGTTATGCATCGACTGACCCCCGTCAGTCGATGCATAACTCAGTGGTTAAGTCATTGTATGGGCCACACTGCATTCACCCACTAAGATTCGGAATGGAAGTAGAATGCGTAGCGCACCCCAAAAAGGGACTGATGAGCGCGGAAGACTTCATCATTTCATCCTTTTACGGTGTTTCAGGGCACGGAAAAGTGACAGAAGGTGAAGGAAAACCAGACTGCACACTGCGTCTAGAAGTAATTCAGTCCTGCTGAAGGTTGGTAGTCGCTTCTGTGATGTGAAGTCCGTTCATATTCAGAGAGGGGCAACACCGACTGGTTCCGTACCTTCATCTCTCACTACTTAGGTCAGGTCTCTTACACATGATAATCGTATTGAATTCATAATTCTACTCGAATTCCTCTTACAAATCGCAAGAAAACGAGGGGTATGACCGTCCCAGTGCTCCGCACCTCAGGCTGTTGTTTTTTAAGCAGCCAGCAGGCATGTTGGTTGTTTAACTGATAGTGAAGTGGTCTTCGGTGATAATCAACGCGATCAAGTTCAATCTATGCGGTCGTAGAAGTAGTCAGTTGCGGATTGTCAAGCATGCCGCTCAGACCTGCCTACGCAGTGTCCACCAAGACATCACTACGCTGCAGCTGAGTCCATTCAGATAAGAATGAAGCTATAGCCGTGTACCAATGTCTGATCAAGAGCGTTTGTAGTAGCCCACCAATGGGGAGTATTACGGCGGTGTCATGATAGCACCACCTCGTAGCATCCGGACGCACCCCCAGCAGATGGCGGTGCAAAGCTGCATACAGCTGCATGCATGCAAGGTGACTAAGGTGCTAAGGCAAGGCTGTCTTCTCTGTAGCTATGGATATAGTGGCAATCCTCGGCCATTGTCTCACAGCCCGATCTGTAGTAGCGGCTTTCGCTGATGCAATGCATCCTATCTAAGATCGCACTTCTTGCACCGGTTTGCGACGGCTATACGCCTTTCGAGTAGCTGGTGCTGATACGCCTGGACGTCCCGCTTTGACCTGTAACCCCCTCTGAGGCTTCTATGCAGACCCATCGGACAGTCGACAAACGTCGCACTTACTCGGTGATAACCTGCCTCGAGACAGAAGAGTTAGGATTGAAGCAATATGAGGAAATGAATTATGAGACAATCTCACATCACGCATTTATCCTGCTATATTTGCGTGTTTGACCGAAAATTCATAAATTCCCCTGATTCAGCCGTAGAGAGTTCAAATTGGTATGTGATAGTGGAGGTGAACAACGACGGGAACATGGATAGGTGACAGCTGGCAAGGGCCGTCTAGGGGTTCTAAAAGGGGCGGGTCACCAGTAACTTGCGTCACAGCAACGGTGTTGGTTTCAAGAAGTGATATATGGCGGTTAGACGTGAACATCATTGGTGGGTGGCAAGAAGTGATAACTGCTGACAATGGTTGTCAAGGGGCCTCAGTCTAGTCACAGCAGCGGTGAAACGATGGTCTTGAGAAGTAACTTAGGGGCAGAAAGTGAACATCGTTGGTTTCTGGCAGGAATAGATAGCAGCTGATAAGATATCGTAGGATCCACACTTGAAATGATTGCCCCCAAAATTCATAGCACAACTTGTCAGTCTATAACTAACGCTAAAATCACAGCGAGTTCCGTGACGCACACGAATAAGTATCTGCAATTGCTTTAGCACTAGGGATAGGTATAATACTGCTTGAAACATCACTTACATGGTACCTGCCTTGGGACAGACGAGCTAGGATCCAAAAGGATCGTCATAAACATGTTTCTCGTCATTGTGTCCACTTCGTATGTATGTAGAAGTCACTGATTTTTTTTTCCATATTGACGAAGGAGTTAGCAAGGATTGCGCAGCTTTGAATCCCATTCAACACAATGACCTTGGCAGCTGCATTAATAGGCAAGTTGTTGTTGGCTGGATTTTTCTTTTTTCATTCTTTTCTGTCTTTTTTTTCTTGGAAGAGAAGGAACTCGGATATTACTAAAAATCTTTTCTTATAGCTTATTCTTGATTAAGTAACGACGAAGCATCCTAATTATCGAAAGTTGGGAGCAAACGTGCTGCATGGTTCTCCTGTGCCATTGCAGGAAGCTCTGTTAGGTTGCATAGGTAGGAAGTCATTGTTGAAAAAATGAAAAGTTTCAGGTGTACACCGGATGCATAGCTTCTCACATTTCAAAGCAAAGCAAGCTTCAAGTTATAATCTTCATGTTCATTTCGAAAATTATTATTGCGTTACAACGACTCTTTGCTATCCACTCTACGCTGTAACCACATTTTAAAAGTTGTTGTATCTAAGTAAGCATTATCCTCTACGTTCACCTTCTTCCAAAGAAATACAACCGATATAAAGGGAAGAATTCAAGAAATGTGATTAAATCCGTACCGTCAAGTGAGTACTGCCCTGTACTGGATGAATAGACGTCGGCACAATCGGGTAAAGATGTCCATGTTGCGGTTGATGAAAGCCGCATGGCGTTGGCAGTACGGCGACGCTCGGTTCAAAGTAGTCCTTATTGTCGTATGAATACGAAGTCGACAGATATGCTGTGTCCATTGGGTGACGATGTTTTGAGGCAACCCTGGCCCGGTCGGTCAGCTTAATGGACCTCGGGGAACAGTCGACAAGGGTGGTGATTCTTCTGCCCCTCTACGTTTATGTGTTGGTCGTGGTATATGCGACGTGATGCGTTCCGTTCACTCACTATACGTATAGGAAGCGATCCGGTGTGTCAAGTCCGACCGTGATCATGATCGGCGTCGTCGGCTCGTCCGCTCTAAAGGTGCGCGCGGGCTTGTCCGCGGTTTGCTGCACGTCTGGACACCTGGCGACGACGACCGTTCGATGGGCAAGCGTGCTAAAAACTCATTGATTATATCTCAGTGGCTACACATAAGGGGGTTCTGTAAGAGAAATCATGTTGGCTACACATAAGGGGGTTCTGTAAGAGAAATCATGTGAGGGAGCAATGTCACCACGTCTGAAAAGGAGGAGTATCTCAAAGAGTGATCAGTCACTGATAAAGAGGAACTTACGATTAGTAACTTCATAATGGATAACATGGATGATAATGGACAAAAAGCGATCAACAACTAGTTGAAAGGGGCTGCTGAAGACAAGGCTTACTTTAGTATATCCTGCAAAACCTAAAACAACTCTAGTGTATCGGCCACGATTATAGGCTGTCAGTAGATTCAAAGCTGGTGTGCCTACAAAAATGATGCTACAGTATAATGAACTAAAGCCGCGGAAAGGAAAGTTTTGAACAAGCCCAAATTCCAATAGTTTTGCCTAAATTTTTACAATGTCTCTGAAAACCTTGTTTGCTCAAATCAAGGTAGGCCTAAAGAAGCTATTCGTTGCCGAGGCAGAATTTTGAAGAGTACTGCGATGGGACACGCCGCAGCCACTTTGACGGATAGGAAAAACAGAGAAGGTTTCTTGAAAGTTGCAAAAAAGTGAAGGAAGAAGGAATTAAAAACTCGGACAGAGTGTCGCTTCTTACGATGGGCCAGCTGGGCCTAAGATAAGCAGCTAACCGTGTCTTCGCGTACGCAGAAGAACAACCGAGCTCTTCGAGGGTTGCTGAAATGATGAGAAGCAATAATGCACCAAAAAAGCTCGAACATTCATGCTTTTACTTCTATGAATTACTTTTCAAAATGCCGCACGCATTTTACTTTCATTTTGAGTGGCCGTGGTGGATGACATTTTGATTGTTAATTGACCCATGCAATGCGTTGCGGGAGGGAGGGGACAGGGCTGCCATTGTAGAAGCCGACGTTCTTGTGTTCTCACCTTAGAAGAGTTTAGTACTAATTAGCCTTCCCCCGTAGGCACGGAAAGCTCGGTTGACGTTGGCTTGGGAGGGAGCAGATTCGTTAGTTGGACCTGAGACAACGCTTGTGGTAAATGGCGTCACTTCCCCGGTCCCACTCCCTACCTCCGCTCATAAAGCATTATGCCAGTAAACACTATTTTCTCAATTTTGACCCTTATACTGGTATTCAAGTAGATAGCATATAGTCTACAACAGACGAAAAAGCCTTTTCAAAGCTCGTTTTGGAGTTTTTTTTTCGCGGCTGTACATCAGAATCATATCAGTAGGTGGATTCAGTGTCTATGAAATAGTAAAAACTGACAAACATAGAAGTGAGGACAAACGGGGTACTGTAAGCACTAGGGCCCAAACTCTTTGAACTACTGCAGAACCTCTGGTAGGATCACGCAGATATTCATACTATGAGCACTAAGGAGCCCAAACTTTTCCAGTCCGCCAAACTTTCGGTTCAGTGAACGAAGCACCGCACGCACGCGTAGCACGGACTTCCTCAGGTCCTTCTAGCTCCTTCTTCTCAGGTCCTTCTAGCTTGGAATCCTCTGAATTCTATCGACAGGGAGGGTACGCCATGATGTGTGAAATGGTGGTGCCAGTACGACCTCCCCACCTCGAAGGATGGTTTCGGTACGACCCCCCCCCAGCTAGGAGAGGGTCTCGATGGGACCCATCCTCGCAACATGCTACCAATTGCCCCACACTTTCGCAGTTTTTTCACTCAACAAGGATTTACGCATACTTGAGGGCAGGCCGCAACATTCGAGATCGGGATTTATTGTCAAGCTTACGCGCCCCCCTTTTTTCAGGGCTGGTACGACGGCCGCGCGCCTCGCCAATAAGGACCAAAATTACGAGCCCGCCCAAATCCGCCACCCCCCTCCTTCTTGCTGGGGCAACCACATACACGACCGCGCCCGCCCATAGGGAATCCCAAAAAACCAAATGCTGTGGCCATGTTTGAGGAAGGGAAGAGCTATATAATACACGTGAAACAGCGAAAAAGCCGTCGCGAAAGTCAGCAATCGGATAAAATTTCTCATGGCGACAATTTGCCCGAAGCACATAACGAGCCCGCCCCCTTCGCAGCAACAAGCCAAATGCGACCCCCTACCCCATGCGAAACAGTCCAGACCGCGCTCCGCCCATCGTGTTACACAACGATATATCCCGTGGCTTGTATCCGAAGGAAAAATCACATAAAATCACACGGCCGCATGCTGGCGGAAACCCTTTCCGGCTGCCGCAGTAAATGGCGGTCATGCGATTACGGGTTAATTGCAGAAACTTCTGGATGAATGGACATGCGTGCGTATCACGCGATGCCACGCTCGCAATCCGCCCACTCCCTACCTCCTCTTATTCGGCGCTCTCTCTGGTATCCTTAAGATCATCAACGCGCATATAGGCGGTTAATCTCTCGTCGCAGTCCTCCTGGGCTGTCGTGCTGTTACAACGCAATATTTGCGTAACCCGAATTAAAAAGTTGACATGGATCAGACGTAATTTCACCCACTTGAGAATTGAGAACGTAATCACGTGCGCTAACTTTGTTCAACTAATGTACAGCGTCATCATAGGAAGTGTCTGAGAGAGAACTTCTAGCTGGAGCTACTTTGCTAGTATTGTCTCATATGAACAGACTCGATTAGCACAAGCAAAGCTGCAACAAATGACCGAAACCGTTCACGAATCCTACGCATCCCGAAAGCAGAATGAAAACGAAGGATGATTGATGATTACGGGGTTTTCTAACCAAAAAGACAAGAATCTTGGATTCACAAACCTGAAAGATTTTCTCAATGAACGAGGTTGAAAGCAAAACATTCAGATACTCAGATTTTCATATGGTGTCAAAATTGTTGAATGTTCACTGAACGTCAGTGAGGAGCTTGAAACTTACCGTACATCCCAGAAAAACTTAAATTCCTTCCAAAGAACGTGTTTCTGTGCTATAAAAATTCGCGGAGGCCAGAGACGCGTTTAAGTGACTAGAGTTCGTGGAATTTGGTCTCGGACTAATTTCATCATGTACATGTTCATTGAAAACGGATGAAATTCAGGCATTCAAGAAATCAGTGAGATCAGTGCCAGCAAGTTGATAACTCCGTGATAGGCAGGTGAATATTGGGCTACAGTTGTAAGGCCAACTGAGAATGAAAGATGCGACCCAGGGAGCGTTGTCGACTATGCGACTCCGATGGGACTAACCTTGTAAAATGTTGCCAATGCCGTTCGCATCGCCTGTTACAATCGGAGGAAGTTTAGCAGCGCGAACACATCGTACAAAAGTCGGCCAGTAGACCCAACTAGGCATTACTGAGAAAACGCGTGGTTGAGCTGGAACGTACGAGTGCACTGAATTACTATTTATATTCTAAATAATATACATAGAGAAATTATTCGGAGCTCATAGGCATAGTATAGATGTAAACGTTATCTAATAGGGCATTCGAATACTGCGGACTTACGCTAGAAGAGAAACGATAGCGATCACCATTCAGAAGCAGTGCTGTGCAATAGGTGATCAGGGAAGATTTGCATCTCTTGCAGAAATCCTGAGTATGCTGGTAGAGCTACCTAAAGCATCCTCTTTTGACGGCTCCCCAAAAATAAGGAATTCTGTATAACCCTACGCTAGGGTTCTATTTATGGTATTTTGTACAATTTTCTTCTTTATTTTTTCTCTTCTACGAAGATTCTCACTACCATGTCATTTCTATTTAAACCTCGCAGCTACCATTTCTTACCGCGAAGTCTACCGCAAAAATGAACGCACGCTCACCTCCCAGGACGGCTCTCGCTATTTGCGAGATGAACGGATCCAAATCCACAGTAACTTGCCATTTTCGGTATCCGAGTGCCGTCTCCATACTTCATCCTCACTATTCTTAGGGTGCAGCACTCATCTATACCAGGGCCTCAGCGACACGTACTCGTCAGTCGTAAAGTACAGCCAGAAGCAGGGTACAGCATGGGGATGTGCGAAATGGCGGTGTGAGTACGACCCCCTCCCTCGGGGAGGGTTCGTTTATGATCCCTCCCCCTCCTGCTCTAACTGACGGCCGCTTGTTCACACAAAATGGCTCAATAAAATGCAATCAGGAATCTTGCAGTGTGGACACTCCAAAATTGTAAGCAATGTGAGGCTGCTGTTCAGCCCCATATAATGAGGCTGAACAGCTGCCTCATTTTGCCAATAATTTTGTTGTAGGGTTCAAAAATAAAAAGTCGTCGTTCGGCAACCATTATGAGATGCCACTTAGTATAAAGGACCGTTATTAAAGACAGCTCCCGCGATAAAAGTCTCATGGATAGCTGCTTTCCAATTATGAAACAGTAGCTGATAAGTAATCTCCCAAAGAAGAAAACAGGCAAGAAGCGTCCTCCAGAACAACATAAACAAAATCGCTCCCTCACAGTCACACCTCCCTGCGGTCTGCAACCCCTAGCTCACAAATCTCTCTATCACATCTCGCAGTAGTTGATATCATCCAGTGCAAAAAAAGAATACAAAAAGAAAACAACAAAAACGCAGAGGAAAAACTCTTGGAAGGAAAAAGGAATTTTATCAACGCGGTGTCTGAATTTGGGATTACGGTAGCGCACGTTTTGTGCGTCGAGGTTTTGCATCACGAAAATTGCGTCACTCGTGCTTTTTACGCGTTTCACCTCGCGAAATGAGTTGAATTGAATGTATACCTCCAATGAGTAAACTGTAATAAAGGGGAGCAGAATTATCCATGGGCATTAGCAATGCCCGCCGCTAAGAACAACTGAGTGGCCTCCGTCGGAGGACATCTAGCAAGTAAGGCGGTCCAACTGAGCAGGCGTTAGAACTAGAACTTACAGCGGCTGTAGCTCGCTTCTCGCTCGCTGTGCAGACGAATAGAGTGGGACAGTCTCTAGCTTGGGGGCTGTACTACTTGCACAAGGAAGGACGACCATGTACTACTCGAGCGCGGGGGCTGTCTTTAATACAGACAGTGGTGATCATCGATAAGCAAAATCGGTGAAAAAAATAGTTCCAAAGTCAGTGTGTCAGGCCCCAGATATGGAATCATGGATGGTGACGGGGAAATTAACACCGGAGCTACTCTTCTGATAGATGTTATCCCCTAATCGTGAAAACATGCACGACACAACAAAGCGAAACATGAAAAACGCAAAAAAATCGGAAACTGAATGACCAAACGCAACGTTGCGACCGCTCTTATTGGAAAAACGTCATTGGAGCGCAGTTGTTGGCCTAGCAACGTCCTGGGGTCTTTTCGGGAGGTTATTATTCTTTTAGGTGCGGAGCTTTTGAGGAATGGTAAGCAGCATGCAAAGGCAATGTTCCTACTGTTGCGTTTTACCTAGTTGCAACCTGAATAATTCCCTGTTCGTGAAATATTTTGGATGGGTTTCGGAGGCTAGGGGTAAGTCGCAAACGGGTTTTTATGCTTCACACGAGGATTAATTATTTCAAACACAATTTTATTAGGACCAAAACCCTCTTCAAAGCGCCCTATCTTCTCTCCTTCCAACAAGCTTTACAGTTTTCCTGAAGACCCGCTAGTTCAGTAGATATTTTAGATGGGTTACGAAAACGCTGGTCTCTGAGTCACTTGAAAGTTGGACTCCTTCCATGCCATCATGAGGATACACATTCAAGAACTCCAATGTGGCTTCAAAACACGCTTCTGCGCAGAGATGGTGGAAAGGTGTGTAACTTCTGATTAGGTGATTTTTCCATGCAAACAGATGTTTGTTTAGGTGTTTAGGATTTGGAAAGGACCATACGCACGAATATGTTTGGGACGTATTATTATATTTAGTCATCTACGCAGACACAGTCCCTAGCTGTTGATATTGCTAACAATTTTTTATCATTTTGTAGTGTTCCTTACATCCGGGTCATCTGTGCTCTCCGTTCGCCCATCAAACTTTGCAATGACACTTTTGTGCTGTCTAATGCTCACCGACCCTGCATTTGCGACCCTTCCCGCGCCCCCTGCGGCCAAGTACGGCCCCCTTTCTGGGGATTTCGCATGAAAAGAGGCTGATGAAAGGAGCGCTCAAATCTGTCGATAATACAATCATGAGAATTTTCACATTTTTTTTACCATCAAGGCTTTCATAGCTCTACTCCTTCTATCAGCTGAAACATCATAGCGTTGTCCGGTGCTGATTGACCCTTGAGATTGCGACACCCTCTCTCTCCCCAGCGGCCAAGTACGACCCCCCTATGGATTTCGCACAACGATGCTGTACCCTGACAAGTAGTGAGAGAATTTGTTTTGCTTGTACACTGGAGACGCCGCGTTGCATTCCGTAAAGTGAAGTGATACTGAAAGCTTGTAGCAAAAAAAGGCAGGAAATGAGAAAGATTCTGACCCTGAGGAAAAGAAGAGGCTAAAAGAGCTGCTGAATTGACAATTACGTATAAAGTTCAATTGCTGCAGCTGGCTTTACTTATCTGATCGATTATGCATTATCGCGGAGCGCTGTGGACTCCTTTCTCCTACATTAGAGACTATCTCAAGGATCCTCACAACTATGTGTGCGTTGGTTCCAGATCAAGCCAATCCTAGTAATCTGCTGAGGCAGTGTGCCTGTTTCTTGGAAAGAGTGGTTTAGGCAACATCCATATTAATTTTACCAAGCAAATGGCGCTGTCTTTTTTGGGTGCATGCTTTGCTTGCGGGGAGTTCCCGGTAATGTTTTTGTTAGCTAAAGCGCATTTTTCTCCGATTGCGTCTAACAATCTTTTTACAATAACAGTTTAGAACATTGATAGTACAATACAATCAACAGTTTAGAACATTGACAATCAGTTGTAAGACTATAGAGGAACGGCTCGTTCATCTGGTGCAGAAGGAATTCACGACAAAAGATATACCGCACGAATTTTGGTTTTCTCTCACTTCATGTTGCACGAACTTCTGTTTTTCTTACTTCTGCGTTTTGTTTCGAATTCCTACCAAGGTCGAGCTTCGGTCGAGAATCCTTGACGTGGAAGGTTGTTCATACGTTACCTGTCGGTAGACAGGGGTCGCATACTTGAAATCCCTGAGATGTGGTGGGTATGAGTGCGTAATTCAACTGAACGTGGCAGCAGCTGCGCTTCTTGTGAATATCATTTTCATAGAAGTGCTCATGTCTCTGTCCAACATTGGACAAGATGCCAGCTGTCTCAGTTTATGCTAAGCATTCCGTCTTAGGGACTAGGAGTGTATGGTGCAGTTATTAATAATGAGCAGATCTTGAGTGAATCGATGCCTTCGCGTCTGTGAGTAGCCGTGCAACGCTGTGTGTTGAGGAGTTGAAAATACGCCACACATTAATCCACTGCAAATGAAACTACCACAAGCTACACAAGTTGATTTTGTCTGAATACGTTCCTTTTCTGCTACAAAGCTTTCAGTATCACTTCACTTTACGGAATGCAACGCGGCGTCTCCAGTGTACAAGCAAAACAAATTCTCTCACTACTTGTCAGGGTACAGCATCGTTGTGCGAAATCCATAGGGGGGTCGTACTTGGCCGCTGGGGAGAGAGAGGGTGTCGCAATCTCAAGGGTCAATCAGCACCGGACAACGCTATGATGTTTCAGCTGATAGAAGGAGTAGAGCTAAGAAAGCCTTGATGGTAAAAAAAATGTGAAAATTCTCATGATTGTATTATCGACAGATTTGAGCGCTCCTTTCATCAGCCTCTTTTCATGCGAAATCCCACAAAAGGGGGCCGTACTTGGCCGCAGGGGGCGCGGGAAGGGTTGCAAACGCAGGTCGGTGAGCATTAGAGAGCACAAAAGTGTCATTGCTAAGTCTGATGGAGCGAAGGGAAAGCACAAATGACCCAGATTTAGGGAACACTACAAAATAATAAAAAATTGATTAGCAATATCAACAGCTAGGGACTGTGTCTGCGTAGATGACTAAATATAATAATACTATTCGTGCGTATGGTCCTTTCCAAATCCTAAACACCTAAACAAACATCTGTTTGCATGGAAAAATCACCTAAATCAGAAGTTACACCTTTCCACCATCTCTGCGCAGAAGCGTAATGCACGGCGCACACTCGGACCAAATCGATCGATGATAACGAAGGTCCTTCTTT
>MU912304.1:24117-69310 GCA_036418165.1 Cooperia oncophora
ATGCCGTCAGTGTAACCTCCTCACCGTCGGCCAAATACCACCGTCCCCCACTCGCAGCCCCCCTCCTCCACTTGTGGAGTTCTCCCAACGATAATGTACGCTGATGAAGCCCAGTCACTTTCAACTATTGAATATTCGAAACCGATTCAATTTTGTCGCACCAGAGTTTTTTGGCCAGATTGAGGGCATGGTCTGTGCTGGACATGGAGCTTTTAGAGCTTGTTTTCTTACAATCACTTATATATTTTCACCTCAGAGGCTGAAAAGGCAGTTTTAGTGGGATCCTTTGAGTACCAAGTCCCTGAACTTATTATCGCTTTTTTTAATTAGTTCTACTTAATCATGAATATTCATATGAAAATGAAGTGAACATAGCATATTTCGGGCAGTTGAATCTCACACGTACAATGGTAATGATCGCTCTGCCGACGTTAACACTCGTTTTTGCAGCTGTTTTACAGAATTGCGGTGACCATTTTACAAAGTGCCGTTGTTGTTTTTCCTTTATAATCACCGCCATCTCAGTTTTATGACTTGAACACCGGCAGTAAAGTAAGTGGTGAGAAAGATCGGGGCGATTGTTGTCCAGTAAACGAACCTATGGGCGGTCAGAGTTGGTGCCTCGCCACCCTAGTAGTGTGATTGGGTTAAGTACGAAAAAGTAAG
Source organism: Cooperia oncophora (assembly GCA_036418165.1). Classification (NCBI taxonomy): domain Eukaryota; kingdom Metazoa; phylum Nematoda; class Chromadorea; order Rhabditida; family Trichostrongylidae; genus Cooperia; species Cooperia oncophora. Next base: position 24,784 of record MU912304.1, read on the forward strand.
GCATTCTCGATCTTTCCTAGACGTTTACTTGATCCATTTTATCGCGGTGAGAACTACCTTGCACGATCACCGACAGACTGCCCGAACCATCACTAGAGGCGGCGGCGGCGGCGAACCTCTGAACGACGTCGTTGTCGTGAAAACTTTATGTCCAGCGATTTATCATAGGTATAACGAGTGAGAAGTGCGACGACCTTAGTGTACCCGGTCAATATAGAACCCAGCAGTACGACAGGCCAGATGGCTATTCTCGTTCAGTTGATGACACTGATTTAGGCGACGTTATCGGTCATCTACCTATCGAAGGAAGGACAAATGGTACGGAACCGGATACTCAACTACGAGTAGTGAAAGGCAGTGATATTGCCCGTATTGTGCCTGGATCGAAGGATTTGGTTATCGAAAAAGAGCTGGACCGAGATGAGGTGAAAATCTATCCTCTCCTGCCGTCTTTATCCTTGCAAGGCAACTGGTACATTTTTTGTGTTTCCCTTTACCAGCAGAGAGATGATTGAAGTAGAGCTCAGCACCTTTGGGAGCACGACCTCGATCTTGTGGGGGAAGGGGGGGGGTACAAGGTGTAGTACGCGGCTGGGGAGGGAGAGAGTGTATCCCCCTCCCTCCTTCCCTCCCTCTTGAGAGGAGTTTTTCACATCATGCGAGAAATCCTTGTTCCTGGCACGCTAGAAACCTCTTTCGCCCCTTTCAAAACGGTTTTGGGGAGAAACTTCGGCAAAATTGCTGAAAAATCGTAGAAACTTCTAGGAAATTGGTGAGCCATGTTGTGACAGAGGATCGAATAGGAATTTTGAACAGATCCTACTGACACCGCCACTAAACCCATCGCCATGGTTGGACCTTGGTCGAAGTGCTGCTAGTGTTCGACAAAAGACCATTTTTTGAACCCTCCTCATGTCTCGACCAGTACAGTTCCCTTTTAGTCACTCTGCTATCTATTTTTGCCCCTTCAGGTAGCTCCAGCGAGAATACACGCATTCCCCAAGTAAGTGCTAGCAGGCAATTTAGCGTTCGACCTCGATTCGATCACCAATTATACTAGTTATCTCACGCTCGTACTTGTCAGAGAGAGAACGGGTTAGGACAGCGTCGCTGAGGAGAGCCGGAATCGTGGGGACTAAAAGAGGTTCCATGAACAAGAACTTCTGAAAGTTTGTAAAAGCTCTACGAACTTCTTGTGGGGTACACGGCATGGATTATAGAACTCTTACAAGAAATTACTTTCTTTTTCTCTCCTTATGAAATTGAAACGGCCAGTAGAAGGGCAAGCAATCAGCGCTGTTGAGTCTCGTTCTAGCATGCGCCATGCACTCTACTCCATCTAGAGTCATGAGGGGGTCTGAATGCGTTCACAATGGATTGGCGTACACAGTAGATCCACCTTGCTTTTGTCCTTCCACACCAGTTTTGTAGAAGATAACCGTCGCAAAGGGATCGAAGGTAGGCTGACCCTGTTGGGAGCCAACGCAGGATTTTTACGTGTGGTAAGCAGAGCTATGTATCAGGCAACCAATAAAAGTTCGTGCGGTTTTTTTTCAACCGGAAATTTCGTTCCGAAGATGAAATGTTTTGCTAGCAAGCTTGATATCGTCTGATAGGAAACTTCACGTAGTTTTAGAATATCAAAACGGTTTCGGTTGAGGGAATAATTTTTGTGGATTTTTTAGTCGTTGAAGTTGAAAGCGAAGTCGGCGAAAATTAGCACCTTCGACAACTGCCTCTATTTACGTATAGTCGAAGTGCTAAAATCGCTTAAGCTGCTCCATACATTTGGAAAAGATTCGACTAGACGTTCCAGCAAGGGAATCTCACTAGGACGCTTCGGAACGAATTTCAAGAATTTTGAAAATACTACCTTCACCTCGCCGATATTGGGCAGCTCACGTCTGTTCCACCTAAAATTTTATGCTAATATTTGAATGTTTCGCTGATATGTTTGCATGTTCTGATAGCAAATTTCGTGCTCTATATCACTACTATAGAAATCTGTTTTCCAGAGGTGCTTTTGTTTTCTGTTAAGTTCAGGTTATCATTACGGAACGCGAAGTCGTTGAGAACTAGCGTTCCCGTTCTCCACGAATTTTATGCTAACATTTGAATGTTTCGCTAATGTGTCTACATTTTCTGATAGCCATTCGTGCTCTGATAACAGCGGGCCGCGTTGTTATTTTGAAAAATCGCTTCGGTGAACCTTGTTTTCTTTTCAGGTGTATAAATGGAATATGGGGTCAGGGTCGATAAGCATCAGCACTTCAGACATCATCCTGTTTCGCATTCAGCAGAGGTATCAGTACCATTCTTGAAGCGTCTGAACCAATTTTGGGCTGTTTTGAGAGAGAGGGCATCTTCTCCGTACACTTCGGAATTTCCCGAGCAGCATCAGCAGCTCTGATACCTCTGTTGAATGCGAAAAGGAGGAGATGTCTGAAGTGCTGATGCTTATCGACCTGACATTCCATATTATCCACCTGAAAAAGGTTTCACCTAAAGGATTTTCAAAATAACAATGCAGGTGTTATAGAGCACGAAATTGGCTATCAGAACATATAGAACACATTAGCGAAACATTCAAATGTTAGCATAAAATTCGTGGAGAACGGGAACGCTAGTTCTCAACGACTTCGCGTTCCGTAATGATAACCTGAACTTAACAGAAAGCAAACACCTTCTGGAAAACAGATTTCTATAGCAGTGTTATAGAGCACGAAATTTGCTATCAGAACATGCAAAACATATCAGCGAAACATTCAAATATTAGCATAAAATTTCAGGTGGAACAGACGTGAGCTGCCCAATATCGGCGAGGTGAAGGTTGGTAACTTCAAAATTCTTGAAATTCGTTCCAAAGCGTCCTAGTGAGATTCCCTTGCTGGAACTTCTAGCTCGACCTTTTCCAAATTATGGAGCACTTGAGCGATTTAAAAACTTCGACTATACGTAAATAGAGGCAGTGTCGAGTGCTAATTTTCGCCGACTTCGCTTTCAACTTCAACGACTAAAAATCCACAAAAATTATTCCCTCAACCGAAGCCGTTTTGATATTCTAAAACTACGTGAAGTTTCCTATCAGATGATATCAAAGCTTGCTAGCAAAACATTTCATCTTTGGAACGAAATTTCCGGTTGAAAAAAAACGAAAGTACTTATGTGCCAACCCAATATTTAGGGCGAAGAAAAAGTTCGTGCGGAGTTTTTTTTTGTTTTACTTTATGAAGTATATTCAGTAAACTGGATCTAGTGGTAGGGTAACTTTGAATACATGTTAGACATATGTCAAGGAGTGTCATTCAGTGTATTTGTTAATTTAGATTACTTTCAATTAAGGCGAACAGAAAAAAGTTGTGGTTTTCCACCAGGACAATGCTAGACCACGCACTGCAAGAATCACTCAGGAAAACAATAGCGCGACTAGGATGGGAAATTCTACCTCACCCTCCGTACTCGCCAGACCTTGCTCCAAGTGACTATCATCTGTTTTTGGCCTTGGACAACCACATGAGGAATCGGCGATTTGAAAATGAAGTGGCTTTGGACTAAAACATTTCTTTGATTCCCAGAAGCAAGATTTTTACAAAAATGGAACATATACTCTTGTGTCGAAATGGGAAAGTGTATTACTTGTTGATAATTATTTTTTGGATAAATCTAAGTTTTTTCCGTTTTTTATGTTATTATTTCGCTACCTTGAAAACCGCACGAACGTTTTTGGTTCCTAATATTTGTGATTGCCACGCAGGCTCACAACCTCCCGCCCCCCCAGCCAAAACTGTCCGGAGCTCCTCTAGTTTCCGCGAATGTGGTGCAATGAGCAGTGCTGCAGCAACCACGCTTGTTATGAGACTCCTGTCTCAGAGAACTTTGGCTAAGTCAACTAAGAATTTCCATATGTCAGAGCTGCATAGTGGTGCCAACTAGATCGTCCATTGGCCAAATATCCTTTCAAAGTTTTCGCGATCCTGGATGGAAGTCGAACTCGTGGCGCATCTAAGAAAAAAATGATCAACTCGGAGCGCTTTTAGTTGGCTATTACGAAGTGCATTTGCAAGAGACTGACAAGGCGCTCGAAGGAGAAGTGGGTGAAGATGAGGTTGGGCCAAAAGTGGTGATACATGTAGCCTGTCGGTGTTTCTAGGTGTTTTGTGAGGTTTCAATGCGAAAAAGATGTAGAAGCCATTTACATTATATCTATCATAAAAGTTAAACAGGTTTGTCCGTAAAATCCTATGCAAGATCTGTCTGGGAAAGTCTGAGATGGCGCGGGCCAACAACTAACTTTCAGCAGTACCGCGCATTTGTAATTGGCTTTTCGAATTGAGAAACCGAAAATTGTTTTGAAAGGGTTTCTGGGCCTGTGCCATTCTTTCCCCAGCAATTTTCGCATATGTTCCAGTGTATCCGATTTTTAGCATTCGCTGACTTTCTAGTGAAATCATCAATATTTAGGGGTCAAGGTAAATTCGAGTTAGTGGTTGAAATGTATATCCCAAAATCTCGACAGCGTTTAGTCAGGTAACTTCTACACGGGGTTGCATGATTCTGAAATTCGATCCCCTCTCAATCGATATCAGTTTTTCAGCTTCAACATCTCAGTATCGTGCACTGTGCAGGACGTCAACGATAAGATGGCACCCAGTCCTTTGATGCCTTGAGTATAGATATTAAGTATCAGGAGGAAGTACTAAAGGGTGAGTGTTGTCAGGGCACTGCACAGGCTTGTGTCTAGAAGACGACAAATTTTTTTTTTTTCTCATTTTTATGGGGGAACTGTTGCTAAGAATCTCGAGTGGGCGAGCGCGGATCGAAATATCATTTGGTGAGCTCCTCTTCTCCGCCTGTTCTCCGTCGTAAAGGGGGCGGTAAAGGAGGAAACTTGCGGCTCCGGCCGCACATGGCAGCCCTGGAGCTCATGCTAACGTTCTCAGACACAATCGTCTTCACCGACTTTGAAGCAACGGATCGCGATCAACCGGGGCCGAACAGTTTTATACTTTATTCGATAGCTCAAGGTGCACACTCCGATCTTCTTGAAATTGCTGACCCTTTCCGTCCAGTAGTTACGATAAAGGTAAGAATGCATAAGTTGTTGCGCTCTAAGCTGATCACACGCTATTTCTCTATTTTTCCTTTTCAGAACGCTGGCAAAAAAAAAAAATTAGACAAAAAAAATTTTTTTGTTAAACGAGATCAAAAAATCCCGGAATTTTGATGTGATTCTGGAGGCCCGGATCATGGTGACCATGCGCTTGTCAACCCTCGGCCCACTTCACTCACCGTTGAGACGTGCAGATTGACCGCGTCCCTCCTACTTTCAAAATCAATACGACATCATGCATAGTATGGAAAGTATGCTCTTAGATTACTTAAATGGGCATACTGTCAGGAAAGCGCGCCATACAGCAGAAGCTTCAAGATTTCCTTCCGAATTTCGCGATATTCAGGCTGGGTACCCAAAGAAATGGTATCGCAGTGATAACAGCTTGAGTTCCATTTGTAATAGGAGAAAACAGGAAATGAACTCATATTTGAAAACTTTATTGAACAAGTTCGATCCACGCTTTGATAACATAAAATCGATTGCAAAGCGCTGAAATTAGGTTTATGATGAAACAACGAGAACAAGGTTTTTCTTACTAGGAAACTGGAAAATTTCAGATTTTAATTACTTTTGTTAAGTGAGGTTGATAAATGAAAAGTTCTCCATACCGTCCGAATGTTTCGAGCTTTTCTCATTCATGAAAGACGTGAAAATCGCTCGAAGATTTTAATTCGTGAGCTTCCCTAGCAAACGCTTTACCCACCCTTCTGATGTGTCCCGGACATTCTGATCAACCAGGTAATAACAGCAAATTACTCACTAAAGATCCTACCCGTGCGCGGCCTTTTTCACATGGGAAGCTTTATTTATGAGCTTATGAATTCACTAAAAATGAACAGTTCTTCGGCTACTCTTGCTGAGCAATTATTTGAGCTTCTTGTTCTGCAGAAGCGCGTTTCGCCCTTCGTTATGTTCGGCCATAACCAGCTTGAAATTTTCGTGAAACTAACTTCAGAATCTTTTCGAAACATTTCACGTTTTATGAATATCACTTTAAAGTCCCAGTTATTCGCTGAACTCCTCCCTTCGAATAGGGAGGCTATTTTCCCCATAACCATTTCGAGGTGTCAGTGGAGTACACGCCGTGATGTCTTGCACCAACAATAAGCCCTGTCTGCAGCCATTACTAGCCTAATTACTGAATAAAGCGTGGTGATAAATGAGATTACTCGCGAACATCGCAGACATTGACGAAGCTTCCGCGTCCACTCGGACACCTAAAAGCGCCAATTCAAATTGTCCCATCAACGACAAAGGGATCCAAGAGAAGCCTCGACCTTGCCGCTCTCGCAATACTCGCTCAAACGCAGGCATGCGCCGAACATAGCCAGTAAAGCAGTGGAAGCTTCGTAAGAACAAATTCATAGCATTGGAAAAGAAATCTCCAGTCTTGGGGGACATTTTTGCAGAATATAGCCCCACGAGCTTCTTCCCTCTTATGGCTTTCCCTTCTCTATCCTACAGAAAAAATTCCTTAAGTCCAAATTCGACCCCCCTCCCTCTTGAAGTGAGCAAGTGCGAACTAGACTACGAGCAGGGTAGTCGTACTCATTATCCACCCACAAACCTATTAGTGTAGTGCATTCCGAAGGAAGTTGACCATCATCCGAAGCTTTATACCTTATTAGGGCTAATTAACCCAATTATAATTACAGAACAATCAGCTCGTCGTTGAGCCAGAGGCAATTAAGGCTCGTGACGGTGACGAACTGGATGCCGACATTGAGTATGGGATCTTTGGAGGTAATCACTTCACACTAAAACAGATTGGGTCTCAAACAGTCTGTGCGTTCGTGAGTGAGCGAGTTTCTTGAAAGGCTCCTGAATCATAGTAATTTTCAGAGTTCTCAAATCATTTCTCAATCAATAACGATGGAGATATTATCGTGACGTTGAGCCCTCCACCTCCTCGAGCAACGTTTTTCGTTTATGTGAGTTTGAAAATTCGGGGAAATATGAACATGAGAAATACTTCCTGTGAGTAACACAGACGTTTTTTTTCTTATGGGCAGGCTGACAGTGAGATACTTTCGGGCAAAGTTCAGTTTAAAGCCTTCATCCAGATAGTAGAAGAGAGTGCCGCGAGTTTAGCCAGTGGGAAGGGGCCATTGCCAAACGATCACTGGATCAAACTCCATTCGGTGTACGGAACCCTTCTTTATTGCAACGGTTATTTGGCACATTCATATGGGATGATGAAAACTCCTTTGCTAATGAACAGGTTCACAGTTTGTTGTATTAGTCACATAAGCTTTAAATGCAAAAATGAGGTTGAGTCAAGGAGCTCTCAAAAGTGGGTGATTAACATCAAGTTCACACTTCCCTGGTAGATTAACGCATGCTCATGACGCTACAAATTCGTCCAAGGAGGGTGAACTCTGGGGAAGGTAAACCACCTATCATTCGCAGAAAATTCAAAGTTTCGAAGTGGACCACCTTCGGTCCTCTCAAATTCGCTGGGACTACTGATCACTGCTCTGATAATGTCCTCTTGAACAGTACAGGCAGGCACACAGACGCGCGCACACGCACGCACGTGCGCACATTCGGCTGCTGTAAGTGAGAGACATTCTAAGGAGTAAACTCGTTGAATGTACGGCGCGCAATACACACTGGTGGGGAGCTGAGAGGTCTGGTCGCTAACATTGTGTAAGTTTTTGCTATACTTTCATGAAAGAACATGAAAGCATTGGACGTAGACAGCGTTGAGGCGTCCACCACTCAACTAGTGGTAGACGCTGACCCCACAAACGCCATTCCCGTGGCCAATTCTTTATCTGATATTGGTGTAACACCTCCCTTATTCCATCTCTAATTCCCTGGATGACATGCCACAAGAGAACGGCCGCTTCGCGACCGCGCGCTCGGTATTCATATGCTTGGTCTTCATTCATATGAGAACTAAGTTGTGACGTCAAGTTTGCGCTTAATTTCACGTGATAAGTCAATATTCGTCAAGAGAACTTACCGATGCCGCATCCACTCAGGTCCGTCCAAACGAAAAAAATTTGTTCAGCTGATTACTAGTTGCTAATGCAGTACTAGCAGCGGAGGTCCCCGGCGCTATATTTCCCCCATTTTTCTAAAAGGACATTCTGCCTGCGTTGATTGGAGCTCCTCAAAGTTGCTCCAATTATGATCAACTGAAGAAATGTGCGAAACACCGTAGTCGAGCGATGGTGCAATTTTAGCGAGTTCAGGGACAGGTTTACCCACTTCTTCAATTTGCCTTAACCTCTTACTTTTTACCAAGCTTCGGCTCTGAATAGCCTTCTATGACCGCTGCTACTTCATATATCTTGTGTACTAATGATAACCAGCTCGCCCATTTTGGAGTCCCATCGCCTCGAAAAAAATCATCCCGGAGTTGATCATTCGTTTTTCCGCATTCTTGGGTACTTTGGCCATCCATCTGTCCGAACTTTCACCTTTCATGGCAGGACCACGGGAAAAAGTTCAACCAGACGCGTAACTTCGCGCATGGACCAGTTTCTTTGAGCTTAGATAAATGAGTTGTGTCCGTAATGACAAGCTGACCTTGTGCGATGCCATTTTCGTTTTTGCGATATTACTTGTTATTCGAATCGTCATGTCATTTCTTTACATGGTTTCATCAAAATTTTGATTTCGTTCGCTAGCGATGAAACAGGGCTTGCGAACGAGTTGCTTTTGATTCAGTCATTTCCAATGCTCGGTTCTTATTTGAGGCTCGCGAAAAAGGCAATCCAGAGAAGAACGCCACCGCAATCGTTTCTGTCTCGCTTGAAAAGTCAATACGATTTGAGCATGATTCCTACTCCCTCAGGGTACGGTATTTGTTTAATTCGTAAAGAGTTTTGAAAAGGCGATGCGCTCTACTTTCAGGTAACACCGTCCATGCCAATGCATACTGTTTTGCTCACAGTGAAGGCATTTTCGAGTCAAGTACGTCTTCCAATGACTTGTAATTTACTAGCAAAGCCACAGGAAATGTCATCTTTCAGGGTGCACCAGTTCGCTATTCACTGGGGAATGTGAATGCTGTTGTGTCCGTGGGCGAAACTACTGGACAATTGACATTCGCTGGACTACCAAAAGTGAAAGCAGGGATTCTTCAGTATGAGTTACTGGCCACAAATCGATTAGAGGTCAGTAACGGGCAAAATATGTGGCTTTAAACGGGAGCGGAGCTTGGGCTTTCAAACTGTTGTACTTATTCAATATACTGTCAAGACATTTCCTCAGCTACATTTACTGAAACTCTCAGTACCCCCTTTTTCCCGGTCATGGAGAGGGTGTGACTGCGTATTTCCTTTGAGGGAGGGAGGGGGGAGGCTCCGCTTTTGTTATGATATTGCAGTTTTGAGACAATCGTAATCATGTTTTGTCCTGTACATGACAGGATGACGGCTGCCTCAAAAGAAGAAGGCTCACTAAATCCGCTTGCTACACATGTTCAGGTGAGGTGCGCCGCCACGCCTCCAACATATACGGATATAGTGTAGGCGCATACGGATACCTGTCTCTGTCGGTATATTTGACGCTGACGTTTCGAACCTGACTGGTTGTGAGCAGAAATAATTCCAAGATTTCTGCCCACGGGATAGATTTCTACATAAGCACTTTTGCTGAGGAAAGTGTTACGTGCCTGGCGCTTCTGATGTCCTCATATTGAGTGACGAAAAGTATGGCGCCTAGCAAGTACGGTTTATATCTCGATCCCAGAAGGGGAGTGTTCACGGACTTCGCTGAGCACGAGAAAATCATGATGAATCCTCCACTCCTCTGCCTGATTGGGCAGCTGCTGCTCAATCATGAGCCAGTAGGCTGTAAGTAGCTCCCCAGTAGAGAAAAATCTTGGGAACACTTTGAACAGAGACTCTCTTGACAGTGGGCGCTTTGGACGAGTTTGTCGGACGTCAGCAAGCCCAATCAGCAGGATTCGACGTGCAACGATTCCCGGCAAGAGCACAGGAAATCACCCTACGACGCTCCAGGCAACGCTATGTACACACGCAATTCCGCTTGTAAGCCGTTGTCTTGCAGAGTGAAAGTAATCGTGGTTGCAATGGTTGCAATAATCACGCGTCTCTAGCTTCCTTCTTCCTTACCTCGCCGTTCCGAGTGACGAAAGCGGCATATTCCCGCAAATGAAGGCAACGATGCCAAATGAACGGAGCATTTCGCGGTGGGCGGATCGCGGAAACTGTGTTCAACCAATGGGTCGTAGTCAGGGCACATCGTACGTTGTGAAGCCCCCAGAGCGAGAAGGTGGTACTCGGTCGGGGGAGGGTGGGGTACCGTAGTTTCCTTGAAACTATTTTTTGATAGTCATTTAACTTGTTTTCACGCGAGATATCTACACCGCTCCATGGGAGTGGGAGTACCTTCAAAAAATTCTCTATAGCGGCCGCCGTGGTCATAGCGACATCGTCAATTGAGGGTATAGCTGGGCTCTTCCCAATTCTTATTCATGGGATTGCACTTTAGACCAATTTCTCATTTTTCAGACTACGAAAGCGAAACTGACGGTGGTGGTTGAGTCCGAGTCGGGTTGCTGTTCACGGATGGAATTCGAGAAACCGGAATACCATCTACAGATGGGTTCATTCCCTGTGATCGGTACCATCAACGTTCGTGGACAACAAAAGCCAAATTACAGGCTCATGAATATGAACAAGTTAGTTACTTTCTCCAAAGTTAAGAGCTTGTAGTGTTATTACAAGCATTCGACAAAATACGCTCTTGCTTGCAATGGACACGGGGGCTTCCAAAGGAGCTGGGTATGGCGCGGCGCTAGCCTGTTATTCACCCTTGTGCTACCTAGCCGACCTCCAGAATTGGTGGAGATACGCTGGAGCCAGATCAGCCCAAAAGGCCCCAAGCGTGTGCAGCGATCACAGCCCTGCGGATTCTGGGGTTACTTCTTGCCTTTCCAATGTCTCTCTCAGATGACTTTTTCTTACTGCTTTCGAGCTAAACAAACCTTTTGCAATAGGGAGGTACAGCAATCATAGGAGAACAACAGCGTGTAAGTACAGATACTTCTGACTCGTCTATGCGGCGAAATCCGGAAACAGATGCCTTAGCCAAACCACACAACGTCGGGGCATGCGCTGCCCTTGACAACTTTGCTCGTTGACACAGTAATAGCGTGTTTTTGTAAATTGTACCGTAACACACGTACCAATTTAGGTATTTTCTCGTCGACCAGGATGGTGTGGTACGCCTTCAACTCGAATCACGTCCACCTTGTGCCACATGTGAATTGGTTGTTTTGGCTACAAGAGACGATGGAGCTACAAGTGTGGCAAAGGTACTTTCAGATCACTAACAGTCTATCTGTAGTAGTACGTCAATGCAATACTCTAGAGAAGAATCGGATCATATGATTCGCTTGTTGTGCAGCACAGAGACCCAATAAATATTCCTTGTAGAACACAGCATACAAGGCACATCATTAATTGGGGATTTTGGTCTACTCCGTACACCCCCCCCTCCCTTTTTTTGTGGGGGTTGGTACGACACCCCGGTTCCCTCTTCATCCGGCTGTCGACAGGGAGAGACTTCCTCTCTACCATTTCTTGGACTCTCTCCAACTTACTACCACCTTTTCTCGAACATTTTCTTACTTCTACCCAGGAATTCTGCTGTCGATCAAGGACTGTATTGTACAAATGAAACAGGAAAAACCACAAAAAAGCAAGCAAACCTTTGGAACAGTCACAAGAGGAATATATGATTCTCCCCCCCCCCTTCACGACGTCCCTGAAGCAAGAAAATTAACTATAAGAAAAATTCTACTAGTTCTACTAATTGCTCCATCGACCGACGCCGGTTGACTGCTTCGTTTCATTGCGAAAACCAAAGTTTCTCAGCCCAAATATGATCCCCTCTCCCAGCAACCAAATAGGGCCCCCCTCGCTGGTGGCAGATTTTCGAGGAAAAATTCTGGTGGCCCACAATAGTGAGCGCCATCCAGCTGCTCAGAATGATAATGTGGTGTAGCCTGAGGGATACCATACCGTGGCATCATTTGAGCTCTGGCTCAACACAGTATCCCTACTCCTCTTGACAGACAAGCAATTAGGCGATGTGAAAAGTTAGCCCGACATGAAGATGACTAGCGCAAACTAGTACAGTATTACTGAGCTGATTTGACATCACTGGTGCATTAAACAATTAGGCACTAGTGCAAGTGCCTCGGGATGTGATAACACTTCTGGCGCCTCCTTTGCCGCCCTCGCTGCCCGCTGCTACGAAAAATGGACCCTCCCCTCTCTGCAGATCACCGAATATCGCTTGTGTGTGGCTGAATTCATTCGTCGAGTAAGGTAGGTGCCACTGGTGGGCTCGCACGTACGAGTCCTGCTGCCGCCGGGCTCTGTTGAAATTGTTTAAGAATGTCTCAAAGCATATTGTTTATTGTTAATCCTGCTGACTGCTTGTTCCATTTTTTATATGGATGATCATGCATGTGTTTTTTCCGCATTCAAGTAAAGGGGTGTAAGACTGGTCCCACGTTATTTGTTCAAAATTACTGATCCAATTTTGGGCTTTTCGGAACTTGTGAATACGCGGTCTTCGAGACTCACTTGTATGTCGGTAATGCAACTCCGGAATTGTCGCACCGCGGCCGCGCGCTAGACGCCGCGAGGCGATGTGATGTGCCTCTGGTCGTTGGGTGGCGACGCGACGTGACCTGACTTGCCGACGATAGAATCGCCCGGGTCCCACGAATATCGCACGACTGAATTTGATCGAGAATAGCTCTCAGTAGACCTATAGATGCACAGTCCACGTCAAATGTGCAGGCAAAGACAGTAAATCACCATAACTTCATTGATGCACCCTCTCCACCGCTTCATAAGCATGGGCACAGATTGAGGAGAGCACGAGGGTCGACTTTCTCCGCCCATACCGCCAGCGTAAACTTTACTTAACGAAAGTGGGCATGATAGGGGGCAGGCGGTTACTGCCAACATCATTGGTGGAAGGGCTCCGAAAGGGTATTTGGCCACACTACGCTCAGCCACGTCACCCGTGACATTGGCAGTGACCGCCCGGCTTCCTCCATGGTGCCCACGATCTTTAACCAACTAAACATTTCACAGATCATCGTCAAAAATCCGTCATTTGTCGCCACATCGTCTTCCATTCTGACAGTGCTAATCTTCATAATTTTGGCACTGATTTTTGCCTTACTGGTGGTATTCGTGTTTCGGAAGGCGCATTACGCGTGAGTTACAATTTACTTCTTTGCACATCCCGTCTTCAGCTGCTTATTGTTAGCCCCTGTGCACTTTGTGTCCGATTAGACAGAAGGTGTTCACGTTCAGAAACAATACAGCATCGCTTACTAGTTATCCATAGTATCCGTCATACTCGCTTTTTTAGAGAGAGCAAATCAGCAGTGTTTTGCACGCTTCAATCCGCAATAGCGTCAAAGGAACAGTCTATGATGACGGAAAGGGTGGAGACAGTCAGCTGTGTCGCACTTGTTAGTCCACCCTTCCCTTGAAGTTTTGGAAGAGGAGGAAAAGCATGAGCAGGCAATACACCTTCGCTTTTCTGTCTCCGCCCATAAAATAAGCGTGGACTGTGCTTTTAGCGCCAAACCGCTTTGAGAACCTTATGTCGCATAGGTTGCAGCTTCACCTGCACGAAAGCACGCGCGAACAGGGCGTCTCGAGCACGGCGTCTGCTACTCTATGATGGCCTGCGGTTGATCATCTCCGCGAACATCGCGAAATATCGCGTTTTTGCACGGAGATGATCAACCACAGGTCATCATAGAGTAGCAGACGCGTTCCCTCTTTCATTTTGACGTGCTCACCATACCAGCTGGATCACTTGCAGATGGAGAAGTCAGAAGAGAGCTAACATTTGTTGGATGAACAACGCCAACGATACGGGCATCACAATAACTGGCACAATGCCTAGTGGCACAAGGTAGACGCTCACCGCTATTTGCATGCCATCTGTGGGTAGTTCTAACTTTTCTTTATGCTAACTAACCCCTTTCTGCTAACCCCGAAACATGCATGCCGTTAAGGTAACCATGCTCCAGTATTGTTTCAGCAGGCATTACGTCGTTAACGCCGACGCAGAAAAGACGTTTGAACCAACCAAATCACCGGCTCCAAAACGAACTGCCGGTGCCCATCTAGTCCCGGTGACGGTGACCCGACAGGACGGTGCTCCGACTGTATATTTTTGAGTTACCTTCATCATTTTCAACTTTTTTTTGTCACAGTTGCGAATTTTCGAACCAACGAAGTTTTAATGATATCCGGTAATTTTCGAGAAAACACTTGCATCTGAAAATGAGAAAAAAATCTATGTCTGTCCAGCCCATGAATAATGCGGTTCTCGTGCTTTACAAAGAAAACCGTTCCTCAGGGAAGTCTATGAAGACCCTTTGACTTTTTCTGTAGATTTCCGACAGTAGAGGCCGAGCTTAATCCAGCAGAGTCGAAATGACCGCATGTGAATGCCACAGTATTCTACCTCGGAGCCCTGTTTAGAACCAATAAATGTTCAAAGGCAGTGGGCACGATCGCCGGGGGCGGGTGATTGTCGCCACTGCTTATTGGTGAAAAGCTGAGTGGGGTTTGATCAAAAGCACTCTCGCAGCCTTCCGCCAATGACGCTGGCGAACCACCCACCCCGAGCAGGAGTGCTCACTGCCTTTAACGGAACAGAACGACACCATAGATCGAGTCAGATCTCAAACACAAAAATTTCGAAATGTCTTTTGAAAGATGGATTTTTCGGTTCCTTCCTCTTCCTTTACCTTTCTTCTCGTACATTCGAAAAAAGAACTGCATCGTTCACGGGTATACTTGATCTTTTTTGAGTAAAACTATTCGAAAACAAAGCCAGTCTCTTGTTGCTCATCAAACTGACCACCTCCTTTTCGTGTAACGTAGTTTGGCAGCGCAACAGAAGTTCGCAGTTAAAATGCGTCGCTGTGAGACTCGGTAGGCGTGGACGGGGATGCGTGGCGTAGCGCGCGAGCGAGAGCGATCAATAATAGGGTTCAATTTTGATGAAATGGACGCGATGAGGCACAGCTGAGCAGCAGCAAATCCAAGCTCTACTGCGGTGATGCTAGCTCATTCCTCAGATAATTGGCTTATTTCCAATCCATCCTATAGGACGAAAGACCAAAAAAACCCCTTTGTTCGTACTGCTGCTGCCTTTCGCTCGCTCGGAGTCCAACTCATCGATTTTTTTCTTCTGCATTTTGGACATCTCCTTTCAGAACCTTGTCCCAACGCCCAGATCGAGAAAGGCCAAAACCCCGAAACCCCTACATCTGCTCAACTTCCTTCTCTTACATTAAGAAATCTGTTTTTAAAATTGCTCAACTTCAGTTGGACAGCGTTCGGTATCGCCGAATGGGCGGAGCCAGTATGCGACTTCGTTGGTCCGCACCTTCTTTCCCGCGGCCATGAGAAGGCGGGAAGAGGAGACCGCACCAATGACGTCGTTGCCAAGACCCACCCATCGGACAATCCCTAACGGTGTCTTTAATAAAGTATTACTGCAATGAGATCGAACCCGAAATTGTTGTGGTAAAGCATTTGAACTCCTATTTCTGGAATCAACAAAGCTCCGCTATTGTGTCATAATACATTATCACTTACATTATAGTCGAGCCGTTCACAGTCATTTCTAAGCATCTATGATGTTTTGTAATGTACTGGCAACCTACTTTCCTTGGCCTAAGCCATTATGTGCTCGCGCTGTCTAAACACGTATCAGATCTCTTGACTTCTCCTGATGACTTCTTGAATATGCATGTGTGAATGTTGTAAATTTATTGATGAGATGGAAACTGTCAAATAAATATTTAATATTATTCATGCAAAACACACATACAATCATAAATTCTATGAACAAAATATAATCTCTAGAAGAAAATGCGAATAAGTAGCACTAGCCAGGCACAGTATATTAAGAATTCATGGTATGAATAACTCGTCGTTTATAACAATCTCTACAAACCGAGTACCTCTGGAGTTACAATGTTGAGCACTAGTACAGGTAAGTAGCAAATAGCATGACATTCTGCAGGAATAACGAAGTATGATTGGCAACTTTGGTAAAGAAGAATATGACATGAATGTATTGTAAAATAGGTTTTTATGCTCATACAGCCTAATCGACCAACGGCTTCTGGAATTAGCCAAGACCGTTCACATAACCATGAGACTCGGGCGTGTATTGATTGGACATAATGCGCGCGCAACGATGGAAACGAAGTCTAATGCACAACCCGGTGATCCAGTCTAATGATTGGCTGGGCACCCGACATCACTGACACGCCCATCATTCGCTGCGTAAAGACTGCCCGAGTCGCCCACTCAGACCAACTAACCCATTCCCGCAACATCTTTTGGAAACTTCATGTGAACTCACGAGAACTCAGGTTTTCAGAAAATTATGCGCCCTCCAAACCAAGACTCGAAAGTGCTGAGTGGATTTCCAAAGAGTAGTCGCTTTCCATCAGAACGCTTCACACGCTAGGCAGCTTTAAACACTTCTACTGCACAGTACGGCGCTATCTGGACCAGGTCATAGAGGGGAATAGCCTGTGTACAGCTAAAAAAACTCTACACATCAACGTTGTCGGAGTCTGCGTGAAATCTGGTGCACCAGTCGGTAGCTAATGCAAATCAAGACAAGCCACCACCCGAACGCCGCACGCGACGGTCGGCAAGTTACGACTAACTCGACCGTCTCGTCATTCAAACAGTGCCTCTGCCGAATAACCGGAGCTCTCGTTCAATCCAGTCCACCGGTCCACAAGATCGTATTACTTTATAGCATTAACAAGGAAAAGGAAGTATCACAATTTCAGAAAAAAAAGAACAGAAGAAAAGCGCTTGAGTGCTGAAGGTTACACTAGAAATATGCGAAGTTCAATATACACCTCACTTCCCGAAACTGAAGGCAGGAAACGCTGATTGCAACCGAGTCGCACGATTGCAAAGAAATAGGGCACTAAAGCCGAGCTTGAGTGCTTTGTAGAACGGTTTATCTAACAATAGTACACTGATGAAGGCTACTGCAATTACCGTATTACCAAAAGGCCGCAACGCAACCGCTTACCACTGCTTTTGAATTGACCTAAAGTTATTCAAGTAGCGCTTGCCAAGGGATGAAATGCAAGTCCCGACACCCTTCTGAAAATAATCTATCCCGTCATTTTAAAATCGAACAAGATGAAATATCGGCACTATTTTACAAACCCTAGCTCAGTATTTATGAATAAGACCTAATTTTGAAGACAGACATGGCGCTGAGAGGTACTCGAGGCCTTCGGTTTTAGCTCTCGGACAAGACGAATCGCAGTTTCGCAAGCAGGAGTCGTTCGAAGGCATTGGCACAACCGCCGGGGATTGACGGCTGCCGCCAATGTCACTGGTGGAAGGGCTAGGGGGTGTGGCCAAATGCCCTCTGCCAATGACACGGGGTACAACCGCCTGCATTCAGGTTCTCACTGTCTTCAAAGTTCTTTTTGCAGCAATATCACTCATTTTTCAAACGCTGCCGTTTCCCCATCAGAACACTTTTTTAAAAGGGTTGTTCAAACCTAATGAGGTCCGACTTACAATCAGCTCTCAGCACAAATTCTGCCTACAAATATCTTTGGCAAAGAAAAGCCCAAAAGGGCGACCCATGATAGTTGCTATTGAAAGGAATATACTAAATAAAACATCAATAGGATACAATTCTATTGGTACTTGAATACCTACTCAAATAATAGCTTTTACTACATCTCCAATGATGACTAGACATTCCACACGCTGTCGCCATCGGCTGTTTCCCGTTTTTCACCGTTGAATAAATTATGATATCCAGTTGAAACCGACGGACGATTAGCGTACGGTGTCGAGATCTCAGACAGTAATGCTGCTGAGTCCAATATCGTCTGTTCAAATGGACCAGAAGACGTCCTGATAAAAAAGCTTGTTACTGTAAAGCGTCACATTCTGTCAGGAAAGCTTGAGCACCGAAACTACAGTCTGGTCAACTGCGGATGACAGGTCGTAGCGCCAGACACGTTTTCCACCAATTGTTGTCACTTTCCCGCTTCAGCAACTGGTGAAGAACGGGCCTGGCCCGCGCTGAACTCATCCCTTCGAACCTTTATCCACAGTGTACCGAACTATGTTCATATCACTACTGAGTGAAGTGAAAGAACACAGCGAAGCGTGTGGTGGAACCGCATCAGCGAGCCTTAAATACATCGTCCAGGATTGCCCGGAGAGGCGGAGTCAAGGAGCAAAGTGACTGGCACGCCTTCCTATTCCTGCTCTCGCGGCGGTGAAAGTGGGAAGAGGAAGAGCGCACTAATGATTTCATTTCCCAGCACCTTCCATTCAACAGCTCCGCATGGTGCTTTCGGAATCACACTCCACGCTTATCGTATAAGTGTAGTGCATCCCTTATTGTTACTCTTTCTTCCCCAAAACGGTAAAAAAGAACGCTCGTCGGTGTCTGCAGTAGATCTAACTCCGCCTAGATGATCAGCGCGGACTGCTCCTTCGACTCCAAACGCATGAAATTAGCTAAAAAAATAACCGCACCGCCCCCTTGCTGACGCTACTGCACTACTCTCCGTGTCCAATCTTTGCCTGGAATCGAACTATGAATTTTTGTCCGCGACACCTCTCACTTCCGACGCATGTTCCGCCCATGCGATGCGGGGCTTAGCATAGAGTGTGTTCGCTTTGCAAACCTTGTCCTACGCCCTAGCCATCCCAACCCGACCTCTCCAATTTACTACATTAATGAAACCTTTTAGGACAAGCAAACATACAAACAAACAAACGAACAAACAAGAAGGCAGCAAATTTTACATAGTAGGGGGTTATCCGTGATCATGAAGTACACACCTATTGTCCCCTCTCTTACCCAAACCCCGAACGGAATATTGCCTTAGAATGTCGGTCCAAAACCCTCATCCAGTCGCTCTGGTTCCTCATTGTAAAATAAAAATATAGAAAATGGAAAATTCAAGGATAGTTAATATTCACCATCCTGACCTGATGTGCGAACCAGACTGAAGAAGTGAACCAGATGACGAACGAGAGTGATCTACTCCCATTCCGATCAACCTAAACAGGAAAAAACGATTTTCCGATTTGAACCAAATACTTCATTGCAAAGTTGTAAAGTGAAAAAAGTATAGATTTAAAAAAACGATATCACTCACCCTCCAGCAGCGCACATTCGTCCTTTCCGCTTCCGCTCTTGGATTTTCTGGCGTATCTCCTCCATTTTGTGCATACCAAGAGCAGCAGCCTCGTCTTCACGTTCCTTTGCCGTGTTTTCCAGTATTTCGCCATATTTCACTCTTTCTTCATTCAGTAACGTAATGCGACGCTCCTTGAAAAAATTTCGCTTGGAATACCGCAACTAGACAGGACGTTTTCATGTTTTACATACGCTTGTCAGTTTATCATCTTGCATATGGTACTTATGCATGGTGACGCCAGAACAGTATTAATCATCCAGATAGCAAAAGAGTGGCGATGACTTATGATGCGTGCGGTTGCGAGGCGACCATGCTTGTTGGCCAGCGAATGGGCTACGGATTTTTCAGTTTCCAGAAAAAAACGAGCGACAACATACAAAAACATCTGGGAATGAAGAAAGCCATAGATACTGCTCAGTCCGCCCAATGTACTGCCTAGCTTCCGCTGGCCCTGCTGCAACATCCAAGCTGCCACTTTCTTTCAGCACAAGGCGACTGAAATCTCGCATCAAGGCAAGATATGGGGGTAAACTGGGCAGGATAGTGGGTGATCTATTGGAAGATATGGCCGAGATCTCCGCCTGTCCCCCTTTCCTAGGCGTGTATGTCTGTCTTTCTATGCTTGTTTCAGAAGGGTAAGCAAAAAAAAGGATGGAAAAGAATACGGCGCGTCCAAAGGCAGTAGACACGATTGCTGGAGGCAGGCGGCCGCTGCCAGCGTCATTCGTGAAAGGGCTGCGAGAGGCCACACCCACTTAGCTTTCCACCAATGATGCTGGGAGCAACCGCCAATAAAGCCCGCTGTCTTTGAACGAAAACAGTACCTGCGCTGCCTGATCCTCCTCATACTGCTTGATTTTCGACTCCAAATTCTCATTGAGTGCACCGAGGGCTGACTTTTTGCGATCCGATTCTTCTTGTAATCGCCTGAAGATTGAAAAGTATATCAGCTCACTAAAATCAAAACTGGTAAAGCATGGTGATCCACAATAGTGCTTCCTAAAGGCGCTCCTCGTTAATTTGTTCTTCAGACACCTCTCATGGACAATATACATAGCTCTTGCGCAAGCACAGAACATGTACGCTTTCGCAGCTCAAAGGTACTTAAGGAAAGCGCGATTTGCCGCGACAAAGGCGACGCCCCGCCTCACTGCCTAACACGAACCCCAACTTTTATTTCTTTCTTCCTGGGTGGTGCACCTCTACCGCAACTAGCCTTTTACGCTTCCAGTATGGAAATGAGGAGACAAACGCGGAGAACTGATCCCAGCAAAGGAGAACTCGTCCGACCATGCCCTCTTTTCGCCTTGTGCACGTACAAGCTCGATTCGGCATTGGGTTCCATGAAGGGTATTTTGATGACTTTTCCAGCTTTGTTCTCCATTGATGAACCACTTACGTATTTGAGCACATCTCTCTATTTCTGAACGCGGGACGTGCCTATAAGTACTACTACCCACGTATCACAAGAAATGGACGCAACGTTCGAAACGCACGGATTATCGGTTAGGAGCTCCTTTTGTGGCGACGCAGTTTTCAAATGCTATCAAGCGCGCAGCATTCGCGCTAACTGACTGACTGGTTTGGCACAGAAGTGCTGCATGTTGGCGGGTCAACTAGCTAGGACCGTTTTTAGTAATTTCTGCGCGTCGCCGCAACGCGGATCTCCTGAACGACACAGGGACGGACGCACGAGAGGCGCATGAGAATGAATCCAAACTGTTCTTAAATACCTCTGCAATTCAACAACGGTCCGCTCCAACTGTGTTATCCGTTCGTCCTTTGCATACATGGACTTTTTCAATCTGTTGATCGTCTCGTCATTCGAATCGCCACCCAGTCGACTCAGCCGTTTGAGGCTTCCATTATTTTGAGAGAAATCCTTAAAAGACTTTCGGTTCTGCCCACATCCCTCAAGAGGTGTGTTGCCTAGAGAAACCACCCATTTCACTCACTTTGTTCAGCTGCATCTTCAGCTGAGTCATATCCATTTCCCATTGTGTTCGTTCCTGGGCATGTGTTTCGTCACGGGCTTGTTTGTCCAGTAATGTCTCATGAAGAAGACGTTGAAGATGATTTGCTCGTTCAGCAGCTACCGTCAGCTCATCACACACCTTCAAAGAATGTTACCGTTAAAAACATGTCCATCAACTACTCACTATAAAATCTGGTAAGGAGCAGCGGAACAAGGCGGTACCACTTGAAGCGGTCACAGGTCAAACCCGCTTAGTTCAATTATAGGGTTATTCCGCAAGCGCGACACCCCCCCCCCTCGCAGTTGGTGGCGCCGCCAAAGGTCCATTCAACTATTTCCGATAGTTGAAAATAGCAGTTGCTTCCTGAAATCCTCCCTCAACCCCCTCCCCCTCCCCCTCCGCTCGACGGAAAATTTCTTGGGTGAAAAACTGGAAAATGTGGGAAATTTCGGAAAAACTGGTAGGAAGCTGGGAACTTGTAGGAAAGTGGTAGGTAGATGTTGGGGAGAGGGTATCGTATGGAGACTCTCCTTTGAGGGAGAGGGACCTACTGACACCACCATTTCCGACATCACGTTGCTGTACCCATATCCTGATATGTGGAATAACGGTCTCATTGTCAGTACTATCCCCTTCTTCCCTGTCCTAAAGTTGTTATCATCGGAGTCAGTCGTGGGTTTTGGCACGGCGCCAGTATGTTATTTATTGATTGTAGCAGCCTGGAGCGTTCAATAGACGGTGAAAGCGCTCAAATCCACGAGCCGCTGACATACCCCAACTGACTTTAGTGATAACAACTGTACCTACCATCTTTCTATGTTTCCCCAATCTCCTACCAATTTTTCCACTTTTCCAAAATTACAACTACTATGTTCGACTACCAGAAGAAGCAGTTGTATTGTAGTTCTGCAGAGCTGGCAGCTAGGAGAAAAACTATCCCCCCACGACCATGTACAACCCCTTCCCCCGATGGGATTTTCCTAACGATGCAGCGTCCTCACAAGAATGCTGAGTTATGGGCAAAAGTCGAACGCCAGGCGGGAGACGAACCCGCACTCACGCTTTCCGGGCGAGGCTGTCCGTTACGCCACCAGCTTACCCTCTAAACCGAACAGCTTTTGTGCCGTACCCTCACAGCAGCCACATGTTTAACAGCATCGTGGTCTGAATACGAATTTGTAGATGTAAATCAACCAAGCAGGGAGGAGAAAGTTGAAAATTATTACTATAAGAGAAGCGTGAGACGAAGAGATACTGCGAGCACAGGCGAGAGACCATAGACATAAAGTGGGAGAAGAAAGGAAGGCGTATGGGACCACACACACTATCCCACACTCATATCAGTGTAGGGCCGCATATCCGTAGGAGGGGCCGCCAACTCCTGGGTGGAATTACCGTGGCGAATGGCGCTCCCAGCGCACTCCTCACTCACTTTCTAGCCGCAGCAGTGAATAATCTGAACCACTGCATTCCAGGATACCACACAAGAAGGCTAAAAACTATGAGGAAATTGAGGGATGTATCTTTACGTTCTGCGTCCCATTTAGTTGCGCCGTTAGCGTCTGAAACAGCGAAAATGATTGCGTAACATCTGTCAAGCTCTGGGCTAGGCCTGATGGGCACCGAGACGTCCCTTCTGATGAAAACCATAGCGGGCACACGGCACATTCTGCAAGTATTGGCTGACAATGAGTGATGCCGACACTCCATTAGTTCACCTTACAGTGAAAGTACAGTCAAAGAGAATAAAAGAAAATCACAGAGAAACACGAGTAATTATGAGTCGCAGAGAACGTTGGGTAGTATTTAGATGTCGTGAGCCGCGATAAAAAAGATGAATGGCCGATTTAAAAATGGAAACACGAAAACTACATAAAAGATAGTACTCAAAAGGAAAAGACACATGCACATGCAGGAACGTAAAACAGAAGAAGAAGCGCTCGGCGCAAAAGGCTCTGGGATGCAATGCATATGTAATTCCCATTCAGAAAGAAAATTTAGAGCACTTCGACATGGAGGGGCATTTTGCACTTTCGCAACTTCCCATCAGTGCGATGAGTCAGCAAGTGGAGACCTGTCTAATGTTATGTAGCCACGAAGCGATACCAATCAAACTTTGTGGAGACAACTCGTCAACTAATGGTAAGAATATCTGTCCACTCTTGTAAAGCAATGAACATGTAGATGGGAAGTAGCGAAAATGCAGAATGCCTCACTGCCAGCCGCCAAAATGCGCTGAAAATCTATTGAAGTGCAAACGTGCCTCCGCCCCTTCCCCATCTGGAGATTATAAAACCCACTTACAATCAGAATTACATTTCTCGTTAGAAGGATAAAACTCAATGCAATTGAGTAACTTTTTTAGGATGCGCCGTGTACTCTAATTCCATTCAGAATCGATGTGGCGTCTTCGAGCGCAACTTTGCCCGCACAGGCTTGCGGGCCCTGTCAGTGTACAACCAGTATAACTATCTTCGCAGTAATTGCGGAATCTTGTACCGTTTAGCTGACCCTTGTCAATAGAGAGCCTGGTTTGCCCCGAAAGAAGTCGATCTGGGACTGGACTTCCCGATCTCGCCGGTGCTAACTGGTCTCACTTGATGTTACACCACCCAGTTCCAAAGGTGTCACTTTTATGAACCCCGCCTTCTTAATTGCTAAGTGCCCTCCCCCCGTAAAGGCCTTTTATTACAAGCAATATTCACACCAATCACAGTCATGTTCATGTAAATGATAGGGGAGGGAGGGGGCGCCGGGGGAGCGCTGCCGGCGGCTTTTCCACCAATAATACAATCCTAAGTCCGCAACGATTGGCGAAATCTGATCTGGTTGTGCTCCGACTCACGCCCCTCCTCACGCCTTATTCTTGACAAGTATCATAAGCAGACGTCGAGCGGAAGGGGCAAGCGCTCTGGCTGGCTTTAGCCGTGTATAGTGTGTAAGCGCCAACAGTTCAAACAGTTGATTGGTCCGCAATCATACCTTTTCACGTTTCGCTAAACGTTCTTGTGCATTGCTCAATGCTTTTTCAAGCATTGATATGTGCGTTCTCTGCTCCTCAAGCGTAGCGTTTTGAGCTTCCAATTCTAAACGTTGACGTTCTTTCACGGTGACCAGCTCCTTGTCTGAAAAGTAATCATGAATGATTTTTGTGAAACAGCAGTGTCGGTCAGGAGATCCGCGTGCGGAGTCGCGTAAACATGGACCACTGCGCGCAAGATAGCGTGACAACCCAACTTTGCTATGTGCCATACAACATAAATCTGGTACGCGACTTCACTTAAAGACACTCCCCGCGATCAAGTGGTCTTCAAAATGACTTCGCGCCTTTTGGAACCCTCTACGCCTTGATGAAGATGATACCTCTTTCATCCCTCAATAGCGCGCGATAAGAAAGTTATAGCGATTTCGACAAGGCTCGCTAGGCTCACGGAGACGGTAGGTGGACGAGGCGTCGGGTCCCGAGCTGCTTCCGTCCCTTTAACGCCCGCGCGGCGCGTGTTGCGCGCGGCCCTTCTGGCACTTTGCCATCTTCGGTGATCCTCGCTTTTTATAGCGATTAAGCGCAATCCCCGCACCGTTGGACATGAATTGAAGACGCATAGGCTGTTTTAGGGTTCCAGATGGTTTGCAAGCGCAATTCCATTAGGAGGTTGTGAACAAAAGAGCAGCAAACCTTTTTTGAATTTCATACTCTGCAAGCGATGGGAAGGACATGATTGGAAGAGCAGTTAATTCGTTTTCCGTACTCATGGCAAGAGGAGGATAAGAAATGAAGAGCAGTTAGTGTGTTTTTCGAGCTTACCTGTGACTTTCACTAGCGCCACGGTCGCACGGCTCAAGCTTTGTGCTCCAATCGCTATGGAGCGCGCGCCCTTCGCGCCCGACGCACTCGTCCAGGGCTGCTGGGGTGACGTCTGTGTTCAAGGTGTTCCCAAGGTTTTTTCCGCTTCTTTTTCTTCTGAGAAGCTACCTATGGGATACTGGTTCATGACAGAGCCCAACTACCCGCAACACTTGATCGCGGGAATTGTCTTTAACACAACTTTTAACGCGCCGCCTCAAAGTGGATCTCCTGGGCGACACCAGACTCTCAACGAGACAGGAACCAAGGAAATACAGAAAGAAATGATGGTAGTACTCACTCTGAGGTATAATCTCCGCCAAAACCATATTCAACTGATTTACTTTTTCCATTGCCTGGGCGTTTGGCAGTGAAAACTGCTCCAGTCGATCTTGAAGGGCTTCTTTCTCTGAGATCACCCTAAAATCAAATTTGAAAATCAATCGATCTCGAAAACAAGAACCTTCGCTATGCAGACCTAGGAGCGAGCATTTAACTTCTGCTCTACTTTATGGTTTCTATTGGATCACTGGCAGAAGAGTTAATACCATTATTACTAGTCATCAGTTTCTAATGATTAGAGGCACGAAAGCAGTTGAGCAATCTTCAGCGAAAGAGTCGTAATCCAGCCGCTCTGAGGAAGAGCACCACTCGGCCCGATGATAAGGGACTGCAATAAAATGAGAGGACTTGGAAATTTCTCCTGATCCTGCAGTTCCTTTCATGTATACTCCGTTTCTCGTAAAACAGGAGGGTACGTTCCCATGCAAAACAACTGCCATCCTATCTTGTGCTGGACAAAGAAATGCTTGTGATTGTTCGGAAGCGGCATCTTCATACCAAAAGCGCAGCCGCCTTGCTCAAATGCAGTTCGCAGCCACGCCCTTCCCAGCTCTGAGAAATGGAGTCTAGTCAATGTCCTTCCATGCGAAATAGTCGGATTCGCAAACGCGATCCTGTTCTGCTTTAATGAACTGAACATGTGTGGCAAGCGCGCTACAGGCAGTGATAAAGTCCGTGGGACCCCACTCCTGTCCTAAAAACGCCCTTTGCGAATGCCACAGGAAGGGACGTTCCTCACAAATGGAAGCACCAAAGTAACTGACCTTTTCAAATGCATCTCCATTTGAACTAATGCTGACTTTTCTACTCCTTCTTGTCGTTCTTTCTCTCTCAAGAGATTCTCGTAATCTTTTTCTATTCGTTCGTAGGCTGCTTCCATCTAAAGAAAGTGGTTTAAATCTGTGCTATACCAGAAACTACCGAGGAATACCTGTTGAAGTTTTACTAGTTTCTTTTTACTGGCTTCGATTTCTCTTTTCAAATGGAGATTTTCCTCCCGTAATGATTGTATCAATTTCTGGTTGTTCGGTACCTGAATATTTGCACACAGAATAATAAAGTAATGTTACAGGATAAAACATGCCTTTAGCCATAGAATCGATCGATCGGATTTACAATGAACATACTAGTAATCAGGTCGACAACGAATTGTACATATTCAAACTAATGCCATAAGAACCCACCCTTTGTATACCATTTCCACTCGACTGCCCCTCGTGTTGCTCACAGGACCCGAATCCTGACGAAACTCGATTGGGGAACTGGTTAACAGATTGGTGAACATGACTGGCCGAACTGGAATTCAACTTTAGCAATGAATTATTCAACCTTCCCACTGTAAAGGCTGCTCGTGATGCAAATGTAAGCCATAGACTGGCTGTTCGGACCTTTGGTGCAGCTGCGCGCGTGAGCTGGCTTGTGATTGGCGGACCACCGCGACAACCAGTCACAAGCATGCTTCACACCACAATGCTCCAAAACCTAGCTCCGCAGAAAGATCTTCAATCGAGGCAAAACAGAACACCATCGTAACTTACTAATCAGGTGGTTTATCCGAAATAGCGATGAGGCACGGCTGTGAATGGCTCATCGGATGTGATCGACCTGGCGAAGGGGCTATAGATACAGAGGCGACGCCGCTGTAACAGCATTATTGCGTAAAAATGTATTTTCAGGGCAAACTACTGCTCAAAATGCATTTGTTGTGCCTAACAGATTTGTTGTGCCGGAACTTAGTCATCGGCGCGTGCTCAGTACATGTCAACAAGTCCTGAATTCTTGCCATTTTTCTGTGAGCTCAGGACAACGGACCATCCATGAACATTTTAATCGAAAGCAGATTTGTGAAAACAATCCGGAAAATTCGGTTCATGAGCTATTTACGCAAAGGAGGAACAACGTTTGTGGCTCGAAAATGAGTGACGAGGGCGCTGACGTCGTCATTCGCTAAAGTGGCCCCGCCCACCAGTTGACAACCCCATCCAGATATAAAGCAAGATGTTCTCAGTAAGAAAAGACGAGCGAGACAGCAAGTTTAGCTCCACGGATGCTCACATCTGTGCGAAACCATAACTGCTGTCTCGCACGTGTTCCTGCTATCTTACTCTTTGCCTCTGGTATCTCACCCGTACTCGCAGTGTCTCTTCCCCTCTCGCTACTCGTCCAATGCCAAGAACCAGATGAGGAAGAACGTCTATTTGGGGTATTTTTGACTATTGTCACTGATTTTTTTTCTACACTGAGATCTGTTAATCCCCATTTAGACCTACTGAATACAGCTTTTGACACGCGGAATGTATCTAGCGAGCAATCGATAAAATGGAATCCTTTCCAAACCCTCAACGAGAAAGCCACTTTCTGAAGAATAAGTCACGAAGGTTCCACCACAACAACCCCATTAGACACAGAAACGGCCTCAAGAAGGCTATGCATGGAAACTGGAACTCTGCTAAAATGTACGAGCCAGGAAGGACCGTAAGTTAAACCGAGTTGTACTGACTGGCTTTCAATTTTGTTGATATTATTCCTTGACGGCGTCTTGGCTTGTGATGAGGTTGGTACTCGTTGCTGCTGCAGTTTCACTTGACTTTGATATTTTTCTAGCATCAATTGCAATTTCCGATCACCGTCATCACCTGAATCAATAGAAAAATATTGCAAAGTTACAACCCCGTAGTGCGGGCTACTACAGCGCTGATGCAGACTTGCATAAGTGCCCCTCCCGAGGCACCTAGTATTCTATGCCGAAGATGCATTCCTTTTAGTGCTTTGCTTTCCTCCATTACTAACAAAAGAACACACCTTTCATGTGACCCCGATTCTCTGCAGGCCCGGGATTGGAAGAGGCTTGTTGCTGCAGTTGTTGCTGCTCTTGTTGCTGTTGCTGATGCTCCTTCCAGAGACTTTGCAGCATTTTCGATTCGCCAAGATGCATGGGAGACACGGCGTTGATTCGTCGTCCATCCAGCTCAGCTGATCGACCCCGACTATTCCTTTCTGTTGATTCCATACCTGAAAAACAAAAATCTTCCTTGGTATACTCGATAACATCTGATCAGTCGGGGCGGTGTCAGAGAGGGCGGAATGAATCGGCCTCTCAGTGCCTTGATCTACCACTTGTGGCTCGACCCGTACTTCTTGGCACCGCCCCGACAGATTGCGACGATATCAACTGTACAAGGCATGAACTTTGAGTAAGAACAAGATGACGAAAAAACGTAATAATTGATAAAGTGAAGGAGCAACACTTGAGTGAACCCAACAGAGCCTAATGAACACAAGCTTGCAGAGCGAAGCCTGCCTGCGACTGGTGCTTCGCTAGAATCGCAAGTTCTCTCGTATTAACATTCTGCAACCAATCATGCCGATCACGAGCGACACCCATATACAGACCGGTAGAAATGTGCTACAGCATGACTCAAAAATGTGACCCAAGCTGCGCGCGCGAAGTACTCGTGATTGGTGGACTACCTGGGCAACCAATCACATTCGATATAGCGACCCGGCACAGCTACGAATGGGCCATCTGATGTGAGCGATTTGGCGAAGGAACTACAGATAGGAGACCGTTGTATCAAGAAAACGCTGTTTTGCCTCATCATTTTGAACGAGGCGGGTTCAGCTACACGGGGATTTCAATCTCCTGAACCCACACACTCTCTTGACCTGAACTGACGCTAGATTCTTACCAAAACCAAAATTATACTTTACACCTCGCCTCCTGTGGCCCTCACTCAGCTCACCCCATTTCCTTCTAGAATCTGCCGTGATTCCTTTAAAAATCACAGGTGATGTGATATTTCCACTGTCACATGGGCGAGAAGTTATTCAGACAAGGTTCTAGGGAAAAGCAGGGTCATATAAGCAGACTAAGGAGATAACATCAGAGATACGAAAGGGTCAATCAAGCCGTGACGGGGGCCGCATTTACCTTCACAAAGAGAGAGGGATAGTCGCAAATTGAGGTCAGAACAAGGGGTAAAAAGGTGTCGGTGATAGAAGGAGGGGCGCGCTGATGCTCGCTATGTACTGATTTGAATCGAAGTTTCAAACAAAGCAATTCTTCAACTTTTTTGTTTTGCTTAGCGGACTACGAGCAGCAGTTAGTAGCGAAGAAAAAGGAAAATATGAAAATGATCACCTACAAAGAAGCGATGTTGGAAACATGCGAGCGTACGAGTTCAGAAACAGGGAGTTTGGAAATGATTCATTGATTAGCAAGTAACAGCATCGCTGAGCGGAACTCGTCACGGGAAATTTCCGATCGGTGATTTTTCCCGTTTCAGACGCATTATATACTCCTCCGCTCGACGGCAAGATCAGATTTTTGGGGAAGGTCGGTAAGAAATTGTTTTGTAGGATCTCGGAGGTAGTTAAGAAGACTGTAAGGAAGAGTTGTATCAAACAATAGTTCTGCACAACGCGATAAAGTGCCTAGAGCGAGAATAAAGAAGCTCAAATGCAAAATAAGAGAGCTTTTTTAAGTTTAGTGGAGTGGTGCAGTGCCAAACGGTGCCATTAACCACGCGCAGCTGGAGTTCAGATTCCCGAGTGGTCCTCACTCGGGCCAACGAAGCCTTCGAGCCGACCATTATCACACATTCGTACAATACTCGTTTGAGAAGAGAAAAACATACCGTCTCTACATCAGCTGGCCCCTGTTTAGGCCAAATGGAACTCTCAAAGCACTGCGGTTTTGAACGCAGAACTTGCTACGAACTTGCTTCGCATGGACTAGTAGCTTGAACATTTTTTCTAAATTCAGGAAAAAAAGGTTCCGAGAATTGGAATTTCGCTCATGCCACATTTTTGGAGTCCACCTTGTTCGCCAAGTGTCGCTAACCCAACCAAGTCTAGATTTTTAAAAGAAAAACATAGAGGTGCAGTGCACCTGAACCCTGTGGGCGGAGTTAACCCCACCCTCGCACCTTCTCACTGGTGCGACCTTTCTTGTCGTTAGGTGATAATGAAGGGACGCATCAGCGAATGAACACACAACGACAGGTCTGACTCCTCGCAAACGATCAGCATACATTGCCTCACTAACTTTCCTACAGAAACGGCTGAATATTTGGTCGTTCTCGAAAGATGTTCGGGATATTTCGAGTGAGCGAAAAAGCCTGGACTCTTTTAAGAGAAAAAATTTTGGCCCGATTTCGTTGTCAGTTTATCAGATAGGAAACTATTTATGCACAGCTCTCAATAGTCCAGAGCATCGAATTTTCAGAATTATCGGAAGTTTTTAACAGTTTACATTCAAATAGCACTGGAAACATTCAGAATCAATGAAAAGGAAGAGGTCACGTGATGACGTTTCTTCAACTGCTTTAGCGCCACATGTCATCTCATTCACAGTACACAGTTGTAAGCAAAATTACTTCTGCCACAATCGAACGGCGGGCTGGAGGAGATTCAGTGATGTGAAACTCTTTTGGTGAAATGTATTGACGTGTAAGTAACGTGTTAATGACGTAATGACAGCAAAAGATTGGTTAGGGTGCAGAAAATACAAGGGCGGTGGGAGGGGCGGGGGGGGGGGGGATTCGACAAACCGTAGCTTCCTTTTCTGGGGCAAAACTCTCGGCATGTAACTCCAGCCACACGCTATCCTTGAAGGCATATGGCACGATACTTTGGCACTCGATCTAAAATGCTAGCAGGGTGCTACATAGTGGGGAAAATGGCGAAAAAACGAAGTGAAACGGTCAAAAACCTGCGAAGAAAAGCCTTCGTTCTTAATGACTCAGAAAGCAATTATGGACGAGTTCGGATCGATGAAATTGTAAAGATTCCAAAGATAAGCATGCATTTTCAGTACTCTCACATAAAAAATCGTAGAAAAAAAAACTAATTACTCATTATTTTCACAGTGGCACAAATTCGTTCAGGGTGGACCACGGCATGATTGCTAGTCATGAACCAGTGCCCTGTAAGTGGAGAAAGAAGCAAAAAACCTTGGGGACACCCTGAACAGAGATTTCTAGCGGTGCTGGTGCCGGCGCTGGTGCCTTGGATGACTTTGTCAGACGTAGGCAAGCCCAATCAGCAGGATTTGACGTGCAACTGATTCCCGGCAAGAGCACAGGAAATCACCCTACGACGCTCCAGGCAACGCTATGTACACACGCAATTCCGCTTGTAAGCCGTTGTCTTGCAGAGTGAAAGTAATCGTGGTTGCAATGGTTGCAATAATCACGCGTCTCTAGCTTCTTTATCTCGCCGTTTCGAGTGACGAAAGTGGTATATTTTGCGAATGCAAACAACGATGCCAAATGCGCGGAAGCATTTTGCGAACTGCTTAAATGCGGGAACTCTTTGATGAGGCTAATTTTCACCATTGTACATGAATGAATGAATGAGAAACAGAACCATTCACGCAGGCGAGAAAGAGGTAGCACAGTCGTGCAGGGATGAAGGTGGATATTTACTCATTTCAGTCATAATTGGACATAAAGGAAGTGGGCACGAAAGCTGTAGGCGGGGTGGAAAGGCTAATTGTGAGTGGGGTATGGTCAGACGCCCTCTAGCAGCCCCCCCCCCCTCCACCAATGACGCCGCCATAACCGCCCGCCTCCAGGATCGTGCCAGCTGTTTTTGACAAGCGCCAAAACCACCATGGCAGACAGGACCATTCAGTAATAAATCAAATCGTACCCTAAAGAAAAGAATGAACAAAACAAAAAAAACTTAGAAGTAATAATCAAGTAGATGTCAATCTAAGTCTAGACGAAAACAAACAGTTTTACTAATCTAGAAGCGGGAAGCAAAAGTAGAACCCAAATGCAGCCCAGCAGCCGAAAGAATAAAGTCGAAACAGTTCTCAGCAGGTCATTGTATATTTCAAGGCAAACAGATCCTTGAGGGCAACTGAACCACCCAGGAACACAATAGTGACCGTCAGCATACTGTGGGTGTGGCCAGATGAAGGAAGGCGTGGTCAGGCTCAAGGCGCAAGCCCCTGGTTCTTTTCTAATTATTTCCGCGTACTTTCGAGTTACGAAGTGATATGATATGTGTGGCTTGCACCTGCTAGTCGCTTATACATGAAGAAGCCTTATAAAACAGGCAATTGCGGAATATGTCTTTAATTCCGAGCGAGCGCAGAATATACTTAGGAATCTGAAAATCGTCTCCCCCTAAAAGTGTGATTCCCACAAATTCACTTGGTCCAACGTTGAATAGGAATAAAATGTGATCTGACCAGGTCACACAGAATTGAGAGAAAGAACTAAAATAGTGCCTCACAGAATAGTAGGCCATGCTTAACTAAGCTAAAATAAGCGCCAAAAATTTCAAAAATAAAATCGGAAGGTTGAGATTGCTGCACTGGTAAGTAGTCCTACAGGTAAGCGGAGACGCTATTACAGTAACATCGTGCACTAGCCCTTTGCCGTTCTGTACGACGACAAATTCTAAAATCGACGAGTTTAGGGGCGGAATAATATGCTTTTAATTCCTGAAGGTATTCCCTAACAAGGAATTTATAGTTTGGAATACATATCAACAAACAGCTTCGCCCACAGAAAAAAAGTAAATGCTGGGAGAAATGGGAGAAACCTTGTTGGTTGGGGTACGTGACAAGACAATCTGGCGGGCGTCGCGTGCGACCGCGTCCGCAAATGAGGACGTTTCCAGGTCGAATATGGCGGCGATAGACAATCAAAAATAGGCATAACTGTCTACGATGGCGAAGTGTACATGAAATCCACTGCTCCAACCACCAGACCAGTGCAAATTAAGGAAACGCCGTGTCCATCGCCGCGCGCGACGTTGCGGCAAACTCCGATTGTCCTGACCGTTGGTTGGGGGACGCCCACCGAGCAGGGCACATCGTTGTTGGGGAATCCCCAATAGGGGGGTCGTATTTGGCCGCCAGGAGAGGGGGGTCGTATTTGGGCTGGAAAAATTTATTTTGATAGTTGATTTTTCTCGCTTCACGGACGTTGTAAAGGGGGGGGGCGTGTACTTGGTCATTGTTGGCCCTTCTCGACAGCAAAATTTTTTGGGAAAAGTCGGGAACTTTTCGGGAAACAGGAAGTTGGGGAAAATCTGAGGATTGGTAGAAAAGGGGGGGGGGTGTATATTGTCGCAGCTCTTCCAGTTTCACACGCGCTATTTACAGTCCTCATCATTGCGGACCGGTGGGGCGTGTCAGCCAGAAGGAGTGCGCACACTGTTGAAGCCGTTCTCAGCCTTTTTGTTGCAACGCGTATGCGACAAAAAGTGGTAGAAAACGAGTAATACGAAGGATATTATACAGTAATGCACTTGTTCGCTTCAAAAACTGGTGCAGAACGACTTTGCCAAACCGCACCAAATGCAGCCGCACTGCCACGCCCCACCGGTCCGCAATGATGAGGACTGTACCCCCATCCCCCCCCCCCGCTCGACGGCTCGATTCGATGAGGAAGGACAGAGGGCTGGGGGGGGTCGTACCAACTCCCAAAAAAGGGGGGGGTCGTACAGACTCGACTGAAAATCCCCAATCAATGATGAGCCCTGCCACCGTAAGCGGGTTGTATTCAGGCCGTGGAGAGGCACACAACTAAGTAATAGGATCAGAGGGCTCGGGAAAAGAATGAATTTGCTGTTTTTAGTGCCGTATCCAATCTCAGGCTGACGAGTTTCTTTCTGAGACATCGAGAAAGCTGAAGGAAAATAGGCAGATGAATCGAGACTTTTAGATTTAATGGGGTCGTACTAGAAGCAACGCTGAATGGGGAACCAGGCTAAACGACCTTTCCCTCGTCGTCAAGACGTGCCCTAATTGCGACAACTATAAGTTCTCTTAGCCAGGTTTCGCAAGTAAAGAAACCAATAGTATCAAATTAACAAAATGGGGAATTAAGGCCTGTCGGGCCCTTTCAGACAAGCTAAAGCCAGCAAGTCGCAAAAAAAATTAATTCCTTAACGAAACTGTCCACACCAATCGCCCACGGTGATCAATCGATAAGTGTGAGTTGTACGGAGAGCAAGTCATCCGGCTGTCACTTAGTCATCGTTGAAACAAATTCAGGGGTGGGCAGAAGAGTGAAAGTATTCCTTGAATTTAATACTACACTACAAAAAAACGTGGTAACTAGCAAACCGCTCGGCCATTTTGTTTTTAGACGACAACAAAACCACAGGCTAACGAAGAGTTGGGAAACGTTCCGTTTTGACATTTGATAGTTCAGTCTCATCAATGAAGAAAAATCGATGACCACAGGGCTGAGTCACCTTTGTCCAAACTGACAATGAAAAAACGTGCTAAAAAGACCGAGAAAAGCGAAAAAATAAGGTTCGGTCAATGTGCTTCGTGCACGTGCAGATTTGCACGTGCACCTCCACGAGAAGTTGTTTGACAACCAAATCGTTCACTTCATTCCTTCAATAAACATAAATCTTGGAAAATGCATAAAATACTGTAGTTTTCTCATTCGCAAACACGATCCCTGCTTTCCTTGGTAACCAAATACGACCCCCTCGCTGGCGTCTCCAATGTACAACTCAACCATGATCCTATTCACGTTTGACTGCGAAATCATTTAGATCAGCAAGAAAAATATCAAGATCAATAAAACGATAAAAAGATCAATATGAGTCGATTTCTGAGTTGACCTGCCCTCTACATCGGGAGGCACTTTCATCAGGGCACGTTGCTTATTGGAAACCTGGGGGGGGGTCGTATTTAACCGCTGGAGAGTGGATGGGGTCGTACTGTTGCCACTGAGTAAAATGTTTTCGGTGCTGATTTCCTTGGATTTTCCTGTATCAGAAGCGCTCCATACTATCCTACCCACATCTTCCCCTCCCCGCTCGACGGTAGTTTGTTGGAGAGAAAAGGATGGTGTACCAATTCAGGAAAAAGTCCGAAGAAGTGGCAAGAAGTTCTTAGAAGAAGAAGAATTTGAAAATTCGGTAACATGGTAACTAGGATGGAGAAAGAGTGGGGCGGGGCCATAAAGAGCAGGAAATTTTAAAAGGGGGTCGTATTGTGCAAAAGTGCTCCTCAATGGCAGTACGCGTCCCGATAATGAAGGACGACGAAAATGGTACAAGCTACTTCATTTTTTTACCATAGAACCCGTACTTTAGAATTGTGAGTGATAAAAATATGGATTAAACGATATCAGGTATAGTCGCGTGTACCAATTTTTGAGAGTTGCTGTATTCTCGACGATGGAACTGGTAATTGAAAATCCGTACACAGAAACATAAAAATTGAATAACTGTGGGGGAAAAATCTAAGAAATCAGCAAGAACCCATGCTGTAGGGATGTTAAGAAAATTGACGAGGAAATATTGTGTGCATGCGAGCAAATCTTTTTTTCAGTAACCATTTACTAGTGTAACATGCTGTGAAGTGCCCAGTCAGATGCGCTTAAAAATAGTCAACAAAACCATTAATACAGTATGGTTTCCACTGATATGAAAAAAAAATTGACAGAAGAAGAGCCAGCTGATCGAACGAATCGATCGATTGGCGATTGGATGGACGTGCGAATGCGACAAGAGAAACGTGTGTTTTTCTTCGTTTCAGAGGATTGTAATCGCTAGTTATAGGCCATATGAATATGAATTATTGGTTGGTTAAAGGAGGTTGCACGAAGAAACACGTTCACATCTCAAATCACTAGTAAGAAGTTGACGTACGTATTGCGCAGTAAGGCACACGGCCGGGTATCGACAGCCCCGAGTATCGATTGATTGGCCTCTGTGGCCCGTCGCCTTTACGTGGCGCACCTCTTGGCGTTGGTTTAGTACAGAATCAATGTAAAAATATTTTGGTTTCAGATCCTCTCATTTCATTAACATTGCGGAATTCGTATCGACATGACGTCATCGCCCGAATCTCGATATCTGTTCATCGTGTCGAACCACCACGACGACACGACGACGATGACGAGGATTCCCCGTCACGCGGTTACGTTCAACGGAATCGAACGTACAGAATCAGTCGATAATCGGCCGTAAATTCTTTCTGAACTGACTGGCAGCACGATTTCTGCACAGAACTTTCTGCACGGAACGTCTACGTCCACAAGACAGCAGCACGGACGACAACGGCGACGAAGTGCTAGCCCTCAGGATTTCGTAACCGTGTAGAGACCAGGTGGCGTTATAGTCCACTTCTTCTTTGGAAATGTGACTCATTGATCAGCAGTTTGCCCCAGAATTGCATCAGGGAGACTAAATCTGTTTCAACGCTTTCTACCTAATTCTTTCGGATGTCTACACACCCTCAGTCAAAAAAATGGTAGGCTCTTCAAATGAAACCAAGCTTCTGAAATGAAATTGATTTTTTTCTGAACAACACATTAAATTCGAATTTCTTGCCTAATCAGTTGTGAAGAGCAAAAACAGTCTTTATTGTCTCTGTCAACAATTTTTTTGTGTTCACTAAAGAACTCCACTTTAGATATAGTTTGTAAGCTGGCAATCAGTCGGGGGCGATCTGAGGGAGGCGGGATGAACCTGCCTACAGCTGCCCTACTCTACCAATGGTGATCGGCTAGTGATGGATTTAGGAAGAAAACAACCAGTAATGGACAGGTGGGGGGCAGTCCATCCCTCTCGAAAGCGACCCGACTGAGAAAATCCTATGATATCAACTGTATGTGGCTTCTAAATGCTATTGAAAATGGTCACACGTTCGAAATCTCGGAACATATTCAGGTGGGCATAGTCATGGTACGTCCTGCCACAACAGAAATTTTACAAAATTCGACAACCCCCTAAACACATCCTCTTCTAGTACTATCCCAACTTCCCCCCCCCCCCCCACTAGGGAAGAGCTACCGAAGCGGATGGGCGGGAGGTATGAGCCAGGGGAGGTGAGGGGAAAGGGGGTTTATGTGACCCACGTGCAACGAGGAGAAACTGGAGAAAGACATTAACAAAAAGCATTTTTCACTATGGCAAAAACGGCCACACATCTCCAGCGACCAACTATGACCCCACCCGCTAGGGATCCCCAACCTACGACGCGCTGTGGACCGGGTAGCTACCCCGGCCCGAAAAGAACTATGTTCAGTGGATCATTCAGTTTCGCTCGCAATCGGTTCTGTATGAATGTGCAAATATTTTACAATTTATCCCACCGATCGATAAAGCAGGGGTCGGTCTTGAACAGTTTATTTGAAAGGGTGGTCGCTCCTAAGGTATGCAATTGGCTGAGGTCAAGCCCCCCCCCCTAAATCCAACCGGCTCCGTGTATTGGGTTGGCCCATAAGTAATGGCGTTTTTTTCAATTGGAAATTTTGTTAAAAAGTGAAAAGTTTTGCGAGCAAGTTTGATATCATCTGATAGGAAACTTCTCGTACTATAAGAATATCGAAACAGCTTCGGGTGAGGAAATGATTTTTGTAAATTTTTTAGTCGTTGAAGTTGAAAGTTGAGTCGGCGAAAATTAGTACCTTCGACAGCTGCCTCTATTTACGTCTATTCGAAGTGCTAAAATCGCTTAAGCTGCTCCATACATTTGCAATAGGTTGAGCTAGAAGTCCAGCGAGGGAATCCTCATAGGACGCTTCGGAACTAATTTCAAGAATTTCGAAGTTGGCAACCTTCACCTCGCAGATAATGGGCAGGATCACAAGTCATCGCGTCTGTTCCACCTGAAATTTTATGCTAATAGTTGAATGTTTCGCTAATGTGTTTTGTATGCTCTGATAGCAAATTTCGTGCTCTATAACACTGCAATGGAAATCTGTTTTCCATAGCTGTTTACTTTCTGTTAATTTCAGGTTATTAATACGGAATGTCAGGTCGATGAGAATTCCCGACTTCTTCTCCCTACCGCTTTCCACGGAAGCTTCAAAGCCCCTGGAGCAGCTCAATAGATTCGCCATAGTTTTAGAAACATTGAGTAACAGATTAATATGAGGACGGCTCACAACTGATTTTGGGAAAAGCAAAACCGACAACGCTGACCTTGCAGACACCCGGTCGACCCATACCTCACGAGCCTTTTTTGTTTTTCCTGATTGAATTTCGAGCACAATATTTACAAGCCTATAAAAATATAGATGTTTACAAT
This sequence comes from Cooperia oncophora, assembly GCA_036418165.1. NCBI lineage: Eukaryota > Metazoa > Nematoda > Chromadorea > Rhabditida > Trichostrongylidae > Cooperia > Cooperia oncophora. The sequence continues at coordinate 63,331 of MU912304.1, forward strand.
AAACTAGTCAATAATATATTCTCCATTGTTTCTTACAACCTTCTTCCCACCGATCAGCCAGCTCAGTCAGTCACCGAGAAGACACAGAAAAGCCGGCTGATCGGTGGGAGCAGGTTGTAGGGAACAACGGTATATTCTTTATTAGGTAAATATGTGTATGAAATTTAATCAGGAAAAAAAAAAAAATCGTGAGGTATGGGTCGACCGGATGTCTGCAAGGTCAGCGTTGTCGGTTTTGCTTTTCTCAAAATCAATTGTGAGCCGTCCTAATATTAATCTGTTACTCAATGCTTTACTGCTTTACTAAAACCATGGCGAATCTGTTGAGCTGCTCCAGGGGCTTTGAAGCTTCCGTGGAAAGCGGTAGGGAGAAGAAGTCGGGAATGCTGATTCTCATCGACCTGACATTCCGTATTAATAACCTGAAATTAACAGAAAGTAAACAGCTATGGAAAACAGATTTCCATTGCAGTGTTATAGAGCACGAAATTTGCTATCAGAGCATACAAACACATTAGCAAAACATTCAACTATTAGCATAAAATTTCGAGTGGAACAGACGCGATAACTTGTGATCCTGCCTATTATCTGCGAGGTGAAGGTTGCCAACTTCGAAATCCTTGAAGTTAGTTCCGAAGCTCCTGTGAGGATTCCCTCGCTGGGACTTCTAGCTCAACCTTGCAAATGTATGGAGCAGCTTAAGCGATTTTAGCACTTCGAATAGACGTAAATAGAGGCAGCTGTCGAAGGTACTAATTTTCGCCGACTCAACTTTCAACTTCAACGACTAAAAATTTACAAAAATCATTCCTCACCCAAAGCTGTTTCGATATATAGTACGAGAAGTTTCCTATCAGACAGTATCGAACTTGCTCGCGAAACTTTTCACTTTTTCATAAAATTTCCAATTGAAAAAGCGCCATTACTTATGGGCCAACCCAATACAAACTCACCCCTCGGCACTGTGCTTCAATCAGGAGCCCCTTTTATGCCCCATTATGTGGAAGGAGGAGGAGAGAAAAGAGGATTGAACAAATAGTGAACGCTCATAGGTGAGTTAGTGGTAATGGTGAGCAGAGAATACAGAAAAGTCGAGAATCAGAGCGTATTATTTCAGTCAACAGCGGAACTGGCAGAATGATTCCCTTCGAATGGGACGTGACGTTATAAGGTCACAACCAACTGTTGGCAATTTGCCAAACCTCAGCTTGAACTTTCGTGTAAAAGCTGCTTGCGTCGTTTTCACAATCGAAGGGAACTATGCCGCCAGTTCTGCCATTCACTGAAGTAATTCGTGATAGCCGACTTTTCTGTGATCTCCTACCTACCACTAACTCACATATGCACCCACTATCTGTTCAATTCCCTTCCTCTCTCTCTACTTTTCCCTCCTCTTCCTTCCACATAAAAGAGGCTGCTGGATTGGAGCACAGCGCCGGAGACGCGGGCCATCGCCTTTCGCTCCGCCCTGCCGCCGCGGCGCCGTGAAGAAACCGCGCCGCATACGCGCATGGGTGAGTTTTTCCCCCCTCCCCCGAATCCACCCCACCCCCGCTGACACGCACCTGCATCCGCGCGAACAATACTGTGACTAAGTGAAGAGATTCGAATAACTAGTTCAAAACCCCACCCTTTTATATTCAGTTCGGCTGTGAACGCTGTCATCTTAGTCATGTTTGGGGTTGCACAATGGGGGAGGGAGGTTGTACTTGATCGTTGAACATTGACGTCAGATTTGGTTAGCCAAAGTTTTTTTTGATAATTGATCTTTCCTGTATCAGTTGCAGTATATCGTACCTAGTGCGGGGCGGCGATTTCACTACTTTCATGCTTGTCTGCCTTCCCTCAGCTTAACCGATGATAGGAGCAATATAGAAGAAGTTGGAGCCATATCAACGAGGAAGAAATATATCACGAGATGAAGGGGCGTGGCTGCATGTTTCATTAGGACGTGGTGGTCTCAGCGCTCCACGTGGTGCATCGGCATTTTGGAAGAGTCAAGTCCTTGTTCCAGGCCAAGGAATTGATGTACTTATCGTTAAAGCAGAAGATCGCACGAACTGAGATCCTTCGCCAGTTCAAATGAAGTGCGAAGTGCTTCCTGCCATTTTGAGATATGGACTGTAGGGGTGGGACCGTACAGAAGGGACGTGTTGAGGAAAAGCTCCCCATATTTCGATCATGTTCCTTGCTATCGGTATACGCTTAGTAAGAGAGCGATGTGAATTTTATGAACGTCTCGGCACGAATTCCACAGTGAGTTTTTTTTCACCAGTTTCATTTCGGAGCCAGTTCTTCGGAGCCAAGAGTATGGATAGCCCCTGACAATTTCTTTGTGGCATAAGTGGGATCGTATTACTACGATAATTGTAGGCCCAATTTGCCTCAATTGACCCAAGGGTGTTAGGTATCTGAAGAGAAGCAAATGGCTAATAATGGCGTATGTTAATTGAGACTTTATCACAGCAAGCGTCATATATAGTCCCCACTTTATCCCAGCTATTTCTGGTACTCCCAGACAAATTTCTGAAATGGGCACCCTATGAATGAGAGCAAACTCCGCCCACTGTGGGCGGTTCTCAACATACCTCCATGCCAAACTCTCCCCAGGTGTTGCCCTCCTTCCCGACTTTTTTATGCGATTTCTAAACCCTTTCGGGAACCGAGTTAATGTACTTCGAGGGAAACACCGCCTGTCTGAAATACACTCCACCCAGTTCAGGTCCCCCCTAATTAGTCTGACAACCCCTTGCTAACATTGTTCCTTTTTTTCGCCATCTCTGGGCTGCTCAGGAAGCGAGTTATGGGTTATTTCTGCGGCTCAGCCAAGCTGAGTTATTTCTGCGGCTCAGCCAACTTTCGGTCATGCTCCGCCCACTGTGGGCGGGGCTTACCATGGGTCACGGGCGCTATTTACATCTTGTCCCATGCCCTACCCATCCCCATCTTGACCCAACCTCTCCAAGTATGTTCTTCAAGAGTCGAACCGAATCCGGACGGAACAAACAACAAACATGAACAAACATGACAAAAAAAAAACACACGAAACAAATTATCTATAGTGGTTGACCTCACTGCTCACGTTGCATTTCACTTTATAACTTCCACATGTTATTGTGGATGAGCAAACCCGTCCATGTAAGGTGCACAAAGATGCCAAATTGGGCCATTGGAACCTGTGCTTTTTGCTATCGTCGTGCTCAGTGTCCGCTCCTAGAAGACGTCGCAATAACTACACGAAAGATCATTAGAATCATGAGTCATTTCACTAGTAGTGACGGGTAGGGGTGTTCCGGAGCGGGCAAATGAGAGGACCCATCCCGCAAGCCAGCGCACAACATGTCTCTGAGTGCTTCAGTGACCAACGCTCGCCCCCCCCCTCCCGAGCTGAACGTATGTTTTCGCTTTAACATCGAACTGAAGCTTTGTTTTTTTCAGGCTGTGCTACTGAAAGTGCTCGAGAAGGACGCGCCGTTCGCCGGTGTCCGGAGTCGTCCTGGGACCATTCTACAGATTCCTGCATTTGGATCCGCCCGCGTCGCTGCACACCGCCAGCAACGTGTGAGTGCCGCGTCGACAGGTGATCCCTCCTGACCATTGTCCACTTCCATGTTTGCAGAACCTTTGCCTGCCTCCGCCACCCCCCCCCCCCCTCGGTCTGGCTCCGCCCACAATCTGTGTGCCCCACATTTCTTACCAGTGTCCCTTTGCTGACTTTCACCTGCTTTTTTCCTTATTCTTGAGTCCGTTTTACAGGATTTCTGTCCGTCTCCGCTCACCTTGGGCTAGCCCCGCCCACAACACGTATGCCTCACCGTTCTTAACCGGCAACGGGAGGAGGGAAAAACTCACCCATGCGCGTATGCGGCGCGGTTTCTTCACGGCGCCGCGGCGGCAGGGCGGGCGAAGGGTGATCGCTTGCGCCTCCGCCACTGTGCTTCAATCAGAAGCCCCTTTTATGCCCCATTATATGAGTTAATGGTAATGGTGAGCAGAGAATACAGAAAAGTCGAGAATCAGAGCGTATTATTTCAGTCAACAGCGGAACTGGCAGAATGATTCCCTTCGAATGGGACGTGACGTTATAGCGTTATAGGTCACAACCAACTGTTGGCAATTTGCCAAACCTCAGCTTGAACTTTCGTGTAAAAGCTGCTTGCGTCGTTTCCACAATCGAAGGGAACTATGCCGCCAGTTCTGCCATTCACTGAAGTAATTCGTGATAGTCGACTTTTCTGTGATCTCCTACCACTACCACTAACTCACATATGCACCCACTATCTGTTCAATTCCCTTCCTCTCTCTACTTTTCCCTCCTCTTCCTTCCACATAAAAGAGGCTGCTGGATTGGAGCACAGCGCCGGGGGGGGGGGAGGTGGGCGAATTAAAGTGTTCATTAAACGGGGACAAAAGCAACCAGACATATTCCTTCTATCCATTTATGACACAACTGCACACCACTTATCAAATGACCCCCTCCCCCCGCTGCGGATTCCCAATGTGCGACGTGCCTTGCGCGATTCGCGCTCGCGCAATGAGGATCTGCAATGAGGTCTATTTTCCTAAGACCGTGCACTTCTGAAGATGCCGAAAAATATTAGAAATATGCTTTGGTGGTCCGGACCACAACGCTGGCAAAGTTTTGCTGCATGCAATTTTATCTTCTGCGCTTGTGTGTGAACTTTTTGAATGAGAAAAAAAACACACTGTGGCTGGTTCCATCACGAGCGCGAACTCTTCGCCTCCTTCTTCATCGTAGGCCCTGAAGCGCGTAGCCGCGCCTCTATGGACCACGCAGGCGGATCCACAATAGTGAACGGCTTCTGCTATGACAGCCAAAATCTTGAAATCATTTTGCTGGCACTTTACCTATGGAGGTTGCGATGCCCTCATCACGAACGCGACCTTCGTTTCTTCCTGTGGTGCTGCTTGGCACCAACATGCACCCACCACTGCCCGATCATGTTTTCTACGAGAACTGATATACGTCTTTAGGAGCGTTCAGACCAGGGTACAGCATGGGGATGTGTCAAATGGCGGTGTGGGTACGACCCCCCCCCTCGAAGAGGGTCACGACCCCCCCCCCTCCTGCTCTAACTGACAACCAGATGCATGTTCACCACAAATGACTTCCTGAAATGGAATCTGGATTCTCGAAAGGCGCACTCTGCTCTAAAATACAGGAAATAAAAGGCTGTTTCAGCCTCATGCAATATGAGGCTGAACAACAGCCTCGCATTACCTACAATTTTGTCTTAGGATTCAAAATAAAACTCCTCGTTCGATAACTATGTATGACATGCAACTTGTAAAAGAAACACAATTGAAATAGCGGCTAATGGTGATCATTGATAGGCTGAATTGGTGAAAAAAATAGCCCCAAGGTGAGCGTGTCAGGGCCCAGATGTGCATTCAATGAATGGTGACGGGGAAATAATGAAAACATGCACGACACAACAAAGCGAAACATGGAAAATACAAAAAATGCAGAGCTAAATGAAAAAAGGATAACCAGGCCGGCAGTAAATCGTTCCATACTTGGCTATTATCGATCAGGCTGCAGGGCGCAAGGCGACCGCTTTCTTTGGAAAAACGTCATTGGAGCGCGGTTGTTGGACTTGCCAACGTCCTGGGGTCTGTTCGGGGGGTTATATATCTTTTTAGGTGCGGAGCTTTTGAGGAATGGTGAGCAGCATGCAACGGCAAAGTTCTACTGTGTGTTGTGTTATTCTACTTAGTTGGCAAAACTGAAACAATCCCCGTTGCGTGATAATATTCCGATGGTTTGGGAAGCTAGGGGGTAAATCGCGAGCTGGTTTCCATGCTTCACGCGAGGATTGCTTCGTTCAAACGCAATTTCATCAGGATTAAAAACGTCCTGAAACCCCTCCATCCTTTCTCTTTCCAACAAGCTTCACGGTTTTTCTGAAGACCCACTAGTTCAGGAGATATTTTAGATGGGTTACCCTTGCGCTACCCC
>MU912305.1:0-10007 GCA_036418165.1 Cooperia oncophora
ATTCTTCTGGACTTTCCATCTCGTACCGCATAGTAGCTGTGACCAGTTCAGTAACTGCTGGATACTGTTTGGGTTTCTCATCAGCAATAGGTGACTCTGCTGGTTTCGGATATTCGGTGCCTGTTTCAAAGGCTTCTTCCGCAGCGAAAGGAGTTTCTTCGGTTCTTGTATCCTTCAACTCTCTTGCAGGAACTTCCATTGTCAGGAGTAACTCTTTCATTCGGACCCCACACCCTTTGGCTGTTCCTCTTTTTTCGTTACTGCTTCGTACGCTGCTGCTGCACCCATTGCTGCCAAAGCAACAGGTGCAACCACAACACCTCCTGCGATTTTTGCAGCTTTTCCTGCGAAACCTGCAAGCCTGTCTCTGACTGAGAGCTCTGTTGACGTCTCCTCTTCAGGAATTCCTTCTAGTGTTGGAGATTCCTGATAGAAAACAGATCTGCTCGGTACTTCTTCTGGTGATTTCTTAATTTCTTCTTCTCCGAGCATTTCCAATTCTCTAGGGCTCTCGAATCCGTAACGAGTTTCAGTTGGGCCCATTTCTGCAACCGTTGGATATACTTCACGCTCCATGGTACTTACTGGTGACTCTTCTCGTTTCGGAGATTCCTCCTCATAGCGTTTCTCGAATTCCTCAACGGGCTTCTGCGACACTTCTTCCATTCGTTTCTCGAACTCTTCTGGACTTTCCATCTCAAAGCGCGTGGTAGTTATAACATCTTCCGTAATTGTTGGATATTCTACACGCTCGGCCACAGTGGTAGGAGACTCTTCTCGTTTCGGAGATTCCTCCTCATAGCGTTTCTTAAGTTCATCTTCCGGTTTCCATGGCACTTCTTCCATTCGCTTCTCGAATTCTTCCGGACTTTCCATCTCATAGCGGGTGGTTGTGGTGACCACTTCCGTTACAGTTGGATATTCTTCACGCTCCGCCACAGTGACAGGTGACTCCTCCCGTTTCGGAGAATTCCTCCATTCGCTTCTCATATTCTTCTTCCGGTTTCGGTGGCACTTCTTCCAGTCGCTTCTCGAATTCTTCTGGACTTTCCATTTCATAGCGGTGGTGGTGACCACTTCCGTTACGATTGGCTCTGCGCGCTCTCAGTGACACGATTCCTCTTGTTCGGAGACATTTCTTCCACGTTCTCAATATTCTTCTTCCGTTTCGGGTGACACTTCATTCCATCCCTTCTCAAAATTCTTTCGGACCTTCCCATCTCAAATAAAAAATCTTCCGTAGTGTGACATTCTCACGATGGTCCTTTCGCCCTCGACTGACAGGTGAATCCTCTTTGTTCGAGACATTGTTTCCCACCCTTCTAATATTCTTCTTCGGTTTCGGTGACACTTCTCTCATCGCTTCTCGAAATTTCTCCGCGATCTTTCCATTTCATAGCAGGTGGCTGTTTACCACTCCGTTACAGTAACACTTGATAATCTTCACGCTCCGCTGCATGACACGGTGACTCCTGCCCGTTTCAAGAACTTCCTCCATCCTTCTCATATTCTTCTTGGTTTCGGGAACTTCTTCCATCCCGTCTCTACTGCCTCTGGACTCTCCATCTTCATACGGTGGATTGTGGTACCACTTCCTTACGATGGCTGCTCTTCGCGCTCCACAGGACTCTTCTCGTTTTCGGCGCACTTTTCTCCATTCTCTCGTACTCCTCCGACTCTCCATTTCATAGCGGATTGTTGTGTACACTCCTTTACAGTTGATATTCTTCACGCTCGCTTTACATTGACAGTGGAAGACTCCTCCCGTTCAAGAACTTCCTCCAATTCGCTTCTCGTATCTTCTTCCGGTTCCGAAGACTTCTTCACGTCGCTTCTCGAATTCTTCTGGACTTTCCATCTCATATCTCGTCGTAGTTGTGACCACTTCTGTCACGATTGGGCGCTCTTCGCGCTCCTCAGTGACAGGTGATTCCTCTCGTTTCGGAGACATTTCTTCCCACCGCTTCTCATATTCTTCTTCCGGTTCCGGTGGAATTTGTCCCACTCGCTTCTCGAATTCTTCCGGACGTTCCATCTCATAGCGCATGGTAGTTGTGACCACTTCCGTCACCACTGGATATTGTTCACGCTCCATGGTAGTTACTGGTGACTCTTCTCTTTTCGGAGATTCGTCCTCATAACGTTTCTCGAATTCCTCAACGGGCTTCTGCGACACTTCTTCCATTCGTTTCTCGAACTCTTCTGGACTTTCCATCTCATATCTCGTCGTAGTTGTGACCACTTCTGTCACGATTGCGCTCTTGGCAGCTCCTCATGACAGTGATTCCTCTTTTCGGAGCGACTTCTTCTACACGCGCTCTCATATTCTTCTCCGTTTTCGGTGACACTTCTTCCATTCGCTTTCTCGAATTTTCTGACTTTTCCATACTCATATCTTCTATGATCAGTGTGACACTTCTTGTCACAATTGGCCATCTTCGAGCCTCCTCAGTACAGTCCGCTTCCTTTGTTCGATACAATTTCTCCACCCTTCTCATATTCTTCTTCCGGTTTTCGGCTGCACTTCTCTCCCACGTTTCTCGATTCTTTCCCGGACTTCCATTCATAGCGCTCCGGTCGTTAGTTACCACCTTCCAGTTTACATCTTTGATATTCTTTCGCCCTCCACAGTGACATGACGCACTGTTCTCTTCGGGAACTTCCCCATTCGCTCTCGTACTCCATCTGACTTCTCATCTCAAGTGGTTGTGGTAACCACTTCCGTTACAGTTGGATATTCTTCACGCTCCGCCACAGTGACAGGTGACTCCTCCCGTTTCGGAGATATCTCCATTCCTCTCATATCTTTCTTCGCGTTTCAGGAACTCCTCATCGCTTCTCGTACTCCTCTGGACTCTCCATCTCATAGCGGGTGTTGTGGTAACCACTTCCGTTACAGTTGGATATTCTTCACGCTCCGCCACAGTGACAGGTCCTCCTCCGTTTCTGAGATATCTCCATTCTTCTCATTTATTCTCTTCCGGTTTCGGAGAACTTCCTCCATTCGCTTCTCGTACTCCTCTGGACTCTCCATCTCATAGCGGGTGGTTGTGGTAACCACTTCCGTTACAGTTGGATATTCTTCACGCTCCGCCACAGTGACAGGTGACTCCTCCCGTTTCGGAGATATCTCCATTCGCTTCTCATATTCTTCTTCCGGTTTCGGAGGAACTTCCTCCATTCGCTTCTCGTACTCCTCTGGACTCTCCATCTCATAGCGGGTGGTTGTGGTAACATTCCGCTCACAGCCTGATATTCTTCACCCGCTCCGCCACATTACAGGTACTCCTCCCCGCTTCGGGAACCATTTCCTCTAATTTCGCTTTCTCCATATCTCTTCCGTTCGTGGCCACTTCTTCATTTCGTTTCGAATTCTTGGACTTCCATCTCGCTACCCATTAGCTGTGACCATCAGTTAACTGCCTGGATACTCTTTTGGGTTCTCATCTGCAATAAATGACTCTCTGGTTCGAATTCCCCGGGTGCCTGTTTCAAAGGCTTCTTCCGCAGCGAAAGGAGTTTCTTCGGTTCTTGTATCCTTTAACTCTCTTGCAGGAACTTCCATCTCAGGAGTAACTCTTTCATCGGACCCCACACCCTTTGGCTGTTCCTCTTTTTTCGTTACTGCTTCGTAAGCTGCTGCTGCACCCATTGCTGCCAAAGCCAACAGGGCAACCACAACCCTCCCGCAAGTTTTGCTCTTTTCCGCGAAGCCTGCTAAGCCTGTCTCTGACTGAGGGCCTCGCTAACGTCTCCACTCAGTATTCCTCTTTGTTTGTGACATTCCTGAAGTAAACAGATCTGTCGTACTTTGCTGGATTTTCCTCCAATCCCAACGAGTTCAGTTTAAGCCCCATTCCTTAACCGCTATATTTGTTCACTCCAATGCATTGTTGGACTTCTCTTTCGTTTCGGAGATCCCTCCTCATAGCGTTTTTCAACGGGCTTCTCAGACACTTCTTCCATTCGTTTCTCGAACTCTTCTGGACTTTCCATCTCATACCTCGTCGTAGTTGTGACCACTTCTTCACGACTGGCCTCTTCGCGCTCTTCCTGATAGTACTCCTCCGCGCTTGTGCACTTCTTCCATCGCTTCTCGAATTTCTTCCGGACTTTCCATCTCATAGCGCGTGGTAGCTGTACCACTTCTGTGACGACTGGGCGCTCTTCACGCTCCTCAGTGACAGGTGATTCCTCCCGTTTCGGAGATATTTCTTCCCACCTCTTCTCATATTCTTCTTCCGGTTTCGGTGGAACTTCTTCCAGTCGCTTCTCGAATTCTTCCGGAACTTTCCAGTCTACCTCGTCGCTAGTTATCACTTCCTCACACTGCGATATTGTTCACGCCCAGGGGTATACTCTGATCTCTTCTCGTTTTCGGAACCTCCTTCCATACGTTGCTCGAAATTCCATCAACGGGCTTCTGCACACTTTCCATTCGTTTCTCGAACTCTTCTGACTTTTCCATCTCATAGCGCGTGGTAGTTGTGACCACTTCTGTCACGACTGGGCCCTCTTCGCGCTCCTCCGTGATAGGTGACTCTCGTTTTTGCGGCACTTCTTCCCATCCTGCTCAATTCTTCTGGACTTTCCATACTCATACCTCGTCTATGTGGGGGGGGGGGAAAACCCACTTTGCGCGGGGTCACTACTGGATATTGTTCACGCTCCATGGTAGTTACTGGTGACTCTTCTCGTTTCGGAGATTCCTCCTCATAGCGTCGCTCGAATTCCTCAACGGGCTTCTGCGACACTTCTTCCATTCGTTTCTCGAACTCTTCTGGACTTTCCATCTCATATCTCGTCGTAGTTATTTTTTTTGTGGGAACCCACCTTTCTTCACGATGGCCTTCGCTCTCCCAGTACAGGGTGATTCTCCCGTTCGGAGATATTTCTTCCCACCCTCTTTCTCATCATGCTTCTCCGTTTCGGGGAACTTCTTCAGTCGCTTCTCGAATTCTCCGACTTTCTCATCTCATATGCGCGGGTAGTTCGTGACCACTTCTGGACACTGGCGCTCTTCACGCTCCTCAGTTATAGCGACTCCTCCTGGTTTTGATGCACTTCTCCAGTCTGCATCTTCTCAATTCTTCCGGACTTCCATCTCATAGCGCGTCGGTATTCTGACGCTTCCTGTGACGACTGCGCTCTTCACGCTCCTCAGTGATAGTGACTCCTCCGGTTTCGGTGCAATTTCTCCCACTCGCTTCTCATATTCTTCTTCCGGTTTCGGTGGCACTTCTTCCAGTCGCTTTTCGAATTCTTCTGGACTTTCCATCTCATAGCGCGTGGTAGTTGACACTTCTTTGACATCTGCGGCAGCTCTTCACGCTCCTCATGATATGGTGACTCCTCCGTCGTTGCCAACTTCTCCCACTCGCTTCTCATATCTTCTTCGGTTTCGGTGCACTCTTCCAGTCGCTCTCATTCTCGGACTTTCCATCTATACCTCGTCGTAGTTGTGACCACTTCCGTCACTACTGGATATTGTTCACGCTCCATGGTAGTTACTGGTGACTCTTCTCGTTTCGGAGATTCCTCCTCATAGCGTCGCTCGAATTCCTCAACGGGCTTCTGCGACATGCCCATTCGTATCCTCATATCTTCCTGGAACTTCCATCTCTATCCTCTCTATTAACCACTCTGTGACGACTGCCGCCTTCACCGCTCCTCAGGCCATATGATTCTCCCGTTATCGGAATATTTCTTCCCACCTCTCTCACTATTCTTCTTCCGGGTTTCGTGCCATTCTTCCATCGCTTCTTCGAATTCTTGACTTTTCCATCTCATACCTCGTCGTAGTTGTGACCACTTCCGTCACTACTGGATATTGTTCACGCTCCATGGTAGTTACTGGTGACTCTTCTCGTTTCGGAGATTCCTCCTCATAGCGTCGCTCGAATTCCTCAACGGGCTTCTGCGACACTTCTTCCATTCGTTTCTCGAACTCTTCTGGACTTTCCATCTCATATCTCGTCGTAGTTGTGACCACTTCTGTGACGACTGGGCGCTCTTCACGCTCCTCAGTGATAGGTGATTCCTCCCGTTTCGGAGATATTTCTTCCCACCTCTTCTCATATTCTTCTTCCGGTTTCGGTGGCACTTCTTCCAGTCGCTTCTCGAATTCTTCTGGACTTTCCATCTCATACCTCGTCGTAGTTGTGACCACTTCCGTCACTACTGGATATTGTTCACGCTCCATGGTAGTTACTGGTGACTCTTCTCGTTTCGGAGATTCCTCCTCATAGCGTCGCTCGAATTCCTCAACGGGCTTCTGCGACACTTCTTCCATTCGTTTCTCGAACTCTTCTGGACTTTCCATCTCATATCTCGTCGTAGTTGTGACCACTTCTGTCACGATTGGGCGCTCTTCGCGCTCCTCAGTGACAGGTGATTCCTCCCGTTTCGGAGACATTTCTTCCCACCTCTTCTCATATTCTTCTTCCGGTTTCGGTGGCACTTCTTCCAGTCGCTTCTCGAATTCTTCTGGACTTTCCATCTCATATCTCGTCGTAGTTGTGACCACTTCTGTGACGACTGGGCGCTCTTCACGCTCCTCAGTGATAGGTGATTCCTCCCGTTTCGGAGATATTTCTTCCCACCTCTTCTCATATTCTTCTTCCGGTTTCGGTGGAACTTCTTCCAGTCGCTTCTCGAATTCTTCCGGACTTTCCATCTCATAGCGCGTGGTAGTTGTGACCACTTCTGTGACGACTGGGCGCTCTTCACGCTCCTCAGTGATAGGTGATTCCTCCCGTTTCGGAGATATTTCTTCCCACCTCTTCTCATATTCTTCTTCCGGTTTCGGTGGCACTTCTTCCAGTCGCTTCTCGAATTCTTCTGGACTTTCCATCTCATACCTCGTCGTAGTTGTGACCACTTCCGTCACTACTGGATATTGTTCACGCTCCATGGTAGTTACTGGTGACTCTTCTCGTTTCGGAGATTCCTCCTCATAGCGTCGCTCGAATTCCTCAACGGGCTTCTGCGACACTTCTTCCATTCGTTTCTCGAACTCTTCTGGACTTTCCATCTCATATCTCGTCGTAGTTGTGACCACTTCTGTCACGATTGGGCGCTCTTCGCGCTCCTCAGTGATAGGCGACTCCTCCGGTTTTGGTGGCATTTCTTCCAGTCGCTTCTCGAATTCTTCCGGACTTTCCATCTCATAGCGCGTGGTAGTTGTGACCACTTCTGTCACGACTGGGCGCTCTTCACGCTCCTCAGTGATAGGTGACTCCTCCGGTTTTGGTGGCACTTCTTCCAGTCGCTTCTCGAATTCTTCCGGACTTTCCATCTCATATCTCGTCGTAGTTGTGACCACTTCTGTCACGATTGGGCGCTCTTCGCGCTCCTCAGTGACAGGTGACTTCCTCTCGTTTCGGAGATTCCTCCTCATAGCGTCGCTCGAATTCCTCAACGGGCTTCTGCGACACTTCTTCCATTCGTTTCTCGAACTCTTCTGGACTTTCCATCTCATATCTCGTCGTAGTTGTGACCACTTCTGTCACGATTGGGCGCTCTTCACGCTCCACCACAGTGACAGGAGATTCTTCTCGTTCCGGCCACTCCTGCTCAAATCGCTTTTGGAATTCAGGTGTCTTTTCTTCATCCTCTTCGGATCTTCTCACAGCATCCACCTGGTCCTTGGTCTTTTCGTAGCGAGTCGTAGTGATAGTGGTCTCCTCGGAATCTGGATACTCCTCAAAGATGTTCCTAGAACCTTCTGTTTCTGGTTGTTCCGGATATTCTCTCTGAAGGGCTTCTGGCTGCATCGTCTCTGGTATTTCTATCAGTCGCGTTGTCGTTATAGTTGTTACTGTCTTTGTCACTGCAGGAATTTCCTCCGAAATTTCGCCCACCTGTTCGTATTTTGGTGGCAAATCACTAGGTTTCTCTTCTTGTTCAGCTGTCGTTGCGGCATCCGGCAGCTCTACATAGCGGGTCGTTGTTACAGTGGTAACCGTTTTCTTTACTGTACGATATTCTTGATCTTCTGGGAACAAATCGGCGTCCTCTGGTTTTGTAGTAGATATGTCCTTGAAGGGAAGATACTCGTGTGATACTGGTTTTCTTGTATCTAGTTTTTCATCGGTTTTCGGAACTTCAGTGATTTCTTCATAAGGAGGCATGGCTAATCTCTCCTCGCTTACCTTCGTTTCTCGACTTAAGCCCATTGCGTCTGTAATGTTTTGAGGAGATTCGGACCGTTCCTCTAGCTGAATTATTTCTTCTATCGTTGTCTCAATAAACGTCCTGGGCTGTTCAGTGAACACCGTTACAGCTTCCTTTGTAGGTATATTCTCGTCTACCACAGGTTCCTCGGGTACTTCGTCAATTGTTTTACTTTCTTGTTGTTGTTCTTCATGCGATCTTATCATGAACTCTTCTCCATTATATGAAGGCGAACTTTTCACCTCTGCCTGAGAGACCTCCGATTCTATGGAGGGGCTAAGGGGTTCCTGGGTTATATCTTCATGATCTGATTCCAGTTCGGGTACAGGAGTTCCTGGTGTAACAACGATATCAACCGATAACTTATCCGGTGATGTTTTCTTGAATTGCCCATCTTGCAGCGATTCGAATCGTGCTATCCTTTCGCGTACTGAGCCATAGGTGTCTGTCGGTGACTCTGAAAAAATTCCAAATTAATTAGGTTTTCCAACTTCAAATACTGTCAATAGCCATTCAGTTGGAGATGCACCCCTGGCGATTTTTTCTGTCAACATGAGTATTGGTGCCGCATGAAGGATCGTTCAAAGTTTCAACGCTTAGTTACATCAAACCTATGGAAGTTATCATGCAGGTTTGCAGTTTCTCCCCCTAACTACGTTCTTCCAGAATGCTGGGAAACTCTGATAGACCTCTCATGCCACACTATGCTATTGCCAACACATTCATGGGTATCGCCTGGACTCCATCTTTAATTAAAGTTGGATACAGTAGCATGCATTGTGCAACAAGAAGCTTCATGCAGGACTCCGCAATTCATATGGTAATCATTCCATTCAACACACATCACATCACCATTAATAGAGTATCTCAAGTGTGAGCAAAAAACGTGAAGGAAATAGTGCGCGTAATTACCCAGGTCATGGATGGTATGTATTGAAGGGCATGATCGCTAGGAACGCTCATGCCCTTTCATACACCGCGGAGGCTGAACAGGATGTGCCCAGACGCTTGCTCCTTCCACTCCCGCTTTACCATTACGCTGGCACCAGCAGTCTGCCCCAGCGATCGTGCCGTGCCTACCGTTAAACGGGTGCTCACTGAATTCATAGTTGGCCTACGAGCTGCCAATTTCCTATACAAAAGGACTCTATGGCACCAAAAAATGCAAAAGCATGCGCTGTTATGCCTCGATATTTCTAGTCGGTGGACAGCCATGAAGTTGAAAGAGCGGCGTATTTATTATCGAGTGGCCTCGACTGGATCGTCCCCAGGTGTCAAAAAGTAAATGGGTAAAGGATAAAGTAAATGATCAGTGACGAGTCAGTGACCAATCCATTTTTGGGCACGGCACGCATTCCACTTCCATTCACAGTTGGACTTATTGAAAGGGATTTAGGCCTATACAATGACCTGTGGGGGGGGGAGCTATGAAGTCGTTGTCTTTTATCCTCCCAGGCGAACCTAGTAGCAACTTGTCGCCCTCGAAGTGTATAAGGCTCGGGTGACATGGGTGGGAGCCGATCCGGGATTTGACCCTCAGGCTGCGCGTGTGCTAAGCAAGCCGCCCGCTAAACGGAGCAGATGGAGTGCGATGACACATCCTCCCCCCCCCCTACCATCATCGTGGAACCAGCTACGTCGCTAGGGTTTCTTTGCTGGTAGCTTTGACGATGCTCAGACACGCATGTAAACGTCTTATCTTCCAAATAAATGGCGCATTAGTGCTGCAGTGGCAATAATGGGCACCAAGCCGATCATCTTATTAATGGAGAGATCTCTCCTTCCATTTGATGCCGGGGTTTTCGATGTTTGAGTAACCGTTAGCGCTAACG
>MU912306.1:1060-35128 GCA_036418165.1 Cooperia oncophora
AAACTCGCTGATTTCTTCATGCTCCGCCCAATGCCTTTTGCGGCGCAGACTCCTGTTTGTGCTAACAGCCGTCCGCGCAGCGCTCTTGGCAGTTTTCCAACACCTGTGATTGTTTTTTTAATACAAGTAAAACGCAATTTCCTAATGCGGATAACATTTGAGGTGTTGCTCATGCTGCAAAGTCCGAATAGAAGGTGATGAAGATGACAAAGGCTAGAAATGAAGAACAACGAATGTAGATGTAAATAAAACAAAGAAAAAATTAAGGAAATGCAAATTAATTAAAATCGCGTGTAAATTTCTGCAATTCGGCGCGATTCCGGCTCCAAAGCCATAAAAATACTTTAAACTAACGAGTGGGACGCTTAGGCCGTTTTTATTTTCATGTTTCGTGGAAATGCGCGGCCTCCGAGGGATATTGCAGAAGCAGCACAGTTGCTCTTGAGTTCTGGCCCTCGTCATCATCTTCGGTTCTTATTTTGCAGCACCTCAAATGTTATCCGCATCAGGAAATTGCGTTTCACTTGTATTCCAAAGCGCAATTACAGGACTTGGCAAAGTGCAGCGCTGCGCGCGACACGCGCCGCGCGGACGGCTGTTAGCATAAACGGGAGTCTGCGCCGCAAAAGGCATTGGGCGGAGCATGGAGGAATTAGCGTGTTCCACGGTCCTGTATCTCCATTCCTGCGCATGTTAGGACGGGGAAACCGCTACGCTTCGACAGCTGGGGGGCTGATAGTCACGCACACCCAAACTATGTGTGATCGTACCATGTGTCTTTAAGTGGAGGTGACAAAGGCTTGGTAATCCGAAATTGCTCTCATTCGTTTCCAGTAGAACTATAGTCTTCTGCACTATGGGAGATGGGGCGTGACAAGGAGGCTGGGTTTGGTCTGCTGCCAGCCCGTTCTCTATCACTTGTTGAAGCAGGTAAGCGAAAAAGATCAGTGGAAAACGTCTACCCAAACGATATAATCAAGTCTAGTCGCTTGCAGAGAGTGGGCTGGCGCCGCGCGGAACCCCTCTCCCTCGACAAGCCGCGCACACACTTGTTCTTATCCATCTCCTTTCATTTGCAAAATATGCAGTGTTCTACTAACCAGGAAGGTCGTTCAGGGCGTGCCCCGCTTTTTCGAAACGGTTTATTGCACTTTGTAGGGCCTTGCCCATGAACCATAAAAGTGGGCTTCGTTTTGGCTGAGCGGCCCCAGGAACGCCAAAAAAGGAGCGAAAGGTACGTCTATGTACCCCCATATGAGGGACGTTAAGCGCTATACTGGCGCCAAATTGCGTCGACCTCGAAAATAAGTGTCAAAATCGTAATCAGGACCATCGATTACCCTTATGGACGGACTTCCAGCCAAAAATTTTTTTTTCGATTTTTTGGGTTTTGGTGGACCATTTGGTCGGCAGTAGTGACCGGAGTATCCCATCTTCGTAAAGACGATGAAACGAAACGACGTAGCAGGCTACTGAAAAGGTGCGGTCAACCGCAGGCGACAGGACAAACTTGGCGTGGATGCGCTCCCTTTCCATTCGCTCTTTGGCATGCACTTTCAATTGCGCATTGGTTACTTTATCTTTGAATAGTAATAAAATAAGGGTCCCTTTGGCGAGGCACTGTAGACTTCTACAGAAAGACTGCCGGGCACAACCCAACGCACACACCCAAAAATTCGAAAAAAAATTTTTGGCCGAAAGATTGTTCACAGGAGGTAATCGATGGCCCCGATCATGATTTTCACACTTATGCTTCGGCGCCGACGTAATTTGGTGTCTGGGTAGCGCTACACATCCCTTACTTGTGTGTAGCAAACGCATTCATTGGCCACTCCATATTAGCGATAAATGGCACCGTAGCTACAAATAAGTTCCAAAGTTCCAAACAATATATTTGTTCGGGCCTGCGTCTGACCTATACTAGGTCAACTCATTCATCACGGTCTTGCTTAAATGGTATGTAAAACCTGTAAGAATTGAAATAGCACTGATTCATGGAGTGTTCCCATTTAAAATGTGCCCATAAATGGCAGTTATCGAACGCATACTTACGCACAGACATATTTGAACGCGAAAACAGCAAAACATAAAAAATGCAAAAACTCGCACGCCGAGGGGAGTTGAACCATCAACCCCACCCCAACTGTCCGCTTGAGAATCCTTCACGCTATCCACTAGGCCATCCGATCGTTGTTGCTGAACGTTCCTCCGATCGTTGAAGAAACCATTCCATGAAGCCGTTCACGCTTGATTACGTGCCACAAGTAAGACCCCATACCCCGACTACTTTTCTCTTCGATTCCGATAGCACCTTTATAGGGTCCCTCCATTCAGCAACTGGTCAAAGTTTCAAGCGGTTTACAGCTCGTAGAGGCTCAAAAACAATCAGTTTCCATAGGTTTCTTTTTCGCTCCTTTTTTGGCATTCCAGGGGCCGCTCAGCCAAAACGAAGCCCACTTTTATGGTTCATGGGCAAGGCCCTACAAAGTGCAATAAACCGTTTCGAAAAAGCGGGGCACGCCCTGAACGACCTCCCTTGTTAGTGTGACTCTTGATAGAAATTCAAAGGGCAAGCCATTTAAACTTGTAATCAAAGACACATTCCGCGTCTAGACTTTATAGGCTATGAAGCTCCGATATGGAGGAAGCCTGAATGAAAATTGACTTATACTTGGATTGAGATCTCAAACAGTTCGCAAAACTTCATTGTCCAAGTAGCCCGGCTTCCGCTTTCAGAGATTTTTTCGATTTCTGGCTCCACTGTGCGTGACGAGGGCGCTGCGGCCGTCATAAGATCCCATCAAGTTGCCTCGCCCACCGAAGATGAGATGTGCCAGCGGTCATGTCTCTGAGTGCAGGCGACATTTATTCCATGTTCGACCTGCTGCGGTCCCCGTTCTCACAGCTTGCTTCTTCTTCGAAGATACATTGACGACGTTTTACATTGTTTCCTCATCAGTGAACTGGACAGGACACTCCTCAACCTTAACTCATAAGACCCTAATGTCTATTTTACTGTCGAGGATCCAAATAAGCAGGGGTTTTCTCATTCCTTACTACAAGTCAGGATTGAATATGGAGCCAGGCAATCATCGTAGTGCCGTATAACCTTTCGACAACGTTCAGATGAAGTGGATAGAATGGCGGACCAAATTTTAAGGGAGCACCGAATGATATTTCCTCGGTAATGCCCTATCTCAATGTGAGTACGGCATTAAAAGTCAAAAATGTAGTCAGAGTTCACCGCATCCAATTTATCTCGCGTTCAGTCGATCACCCAAACCATAAACGCGTAGTCCCAGGTCAAGGCCGTGCGAGCAAAAAAACGTTATCGAAAGGGCTGTACCCAATGTAATGTTAACAAAATATTTCGGCTCCTAGGTACGGTATACTCCATAGCATGCTTGGAATGCGGGCAAAAGTGTATTGGACAAACAAGAGACCCCTCTATAGTGGGTTAGATGAACACCAGAAGGTCTGCGCAATCCACCTCCTTATTCTGACAATTGTCTCTCCAAGCTACGCACCAAAATGAAAAAAAAAATTAAAGTAAAAATATGAGGATATCCCATGGCCTAGCGTTACTGTGCTAAAGCGCTCCATACGACATATAGTGGAAAGGAAACTGCCGGAGGCATTTGAAATGAGGAAGTCTCACCAGAAAAGAATAGTAAGGATGAGCTATGTGACTGTCTACAAATGATTCTCACGAGGCTAGGCACCCTTATAGGTTGCCCTCAGCAGGAAGCAGACCCACGTGGGATGGTGATTAAGAACTTTCGAGCTTTTGTAAAATAAACATTTTGGGAACCTGTCTGTGTTATTTACAAATTTCATATACTCATGAGGCTCTGATGCAGCTTGTTCGGGAAGAAACACTACAAACGCCTATGGTTCCTTTTGCCCCTTCTTCAGACAAAACTATCGCTCATCAACGCCACAGCTAACGGTGCAAGTCCACTCACGTTATAACTGGTTGAATACAATCATTCATGCCTCTCCTGCAGTTCATCACTG
Organism: Cooperia oncophora; assembly: GCA_036418165.1. Classification (NCBI taxonomy): domain Eukaryota; kingdom Metazoa; phylum Nematoda; class Chromadorea; order Rhabditida; family Trichostrongylidae; genus Cooperia; species Cooperia oncophora. The sequence goes on from MU912306.1 coordinate 5,078, forward strand.
AAATCCATGGACACTCGTAGCAGTCTGTAATACAAAGATGCAGTTCAGCTTTAAGAATGGTCTCCTTCTTGTATGATAATATTCCGTAGACCTTGGCATTGAGCAGTGCGCTCAGTTCCAACTCCATCCAAAGTTCTTGAACAATTTTGCTGGTTTACGCTCCAACGGGGACAGCTTCTTCAATGCCGTAATAGGGTCCGATCATACAGAGCAACTTGATACAGGCAGATAGACTGTTTCAAATGGTACTGCCAAAAAGCAGGACAATAGAGCTATTTCTCAACCTTGTCTGGAGTTGAAACGAAGCACACTACAATAGTGTTTGAGCTGCTTTCATACTTCGCGACTCGAGCAAGGGCACACCATTGGTTAGGGATTTTGGTCGAGTCCGTACCCCCCTTTCTTTGTGGGGTTGGTACGACCCCCGACCCCCCCCCTTCTCCAGCCCTCTGTCCCTCCTCACCCTCCTCATTGTCGAGCTGTCGAGAGGGGGAAAGGGGGGGGTATATAGTACACATGAAACAGGAAAATCACGAAAAGTCAACCACCTCTCCCAAAAGGCTAGGCCAGAAAGTAAATACGACCCCTCCCAACAATGAGCAAGTACGACCCCCCCCCCCCCCTTTTTTTTACAACGTCCATGAAGCGAGAAAAATCAACTATCAAAATAAATTTTTCTCAGCCCAAATACGACCCCCCTCTCTGGCGACCAAATACGACCCCCCTATTGGGGATTCCCCAACAACGATGTGCCCTGGCTATTTGTTGGGCCGCTGCAACTGCTGCTCTGATCAACATAAGGGTGAAACTTAACTAGAACTTCACAGCGGTTTAGCCATTAGTACTCGAGCGCGACCAGTCACAGTCACCCAGATCACCCGTCGCGAAGTATGGACGCGCCTTTCTGCTTCTTAATTAAGCAGATCTGCATATAACTAAGGCTCCTCACCTTTTTCTCCGTGTGGAATATCTCTGATGTGATGAGGAAAGTAAGGCTCCAGTGGACTGAACCTGCCTTCTAGAATGGGCGGAATCGGAACGAACGGAATCGGCACTCGCTAAATTATATTCGTGACATGAAATAATTGTTCACTAGAGGCTCATATACCGTACTGAAAAGCTACTATAACTTGACAGAGTCGATATGGTCTCGACTCTGGTATGATCAAAATGAAATTCCAGGGCGAATCCGATTTTCCACTGTGGTGTTAGGAGGAAACAGCTCAGCACTTAGTACAGTCCTCATCATTACGTACTGTCGGGCGGCACAGCCGCGCTGCACTGTGACGCGACAGCGGCTGCGGCTCGGTGACGGTGAATCAGCTGATTTCGATGGAATTCGGCTGCAAATTCCCACTTTTTCAGCTCTTCAAGCTTCTAAAGTGGAAGGTGAGTTATTCTGACCAATTTTGAATTGTACTGACTCTGAATGAATCTGAAAGAATGTAAGCCATTTGAATAAATGCCTGAAATAAGGCATAATATTGACATAAAAATAAAGGAAATCAGAGCCAGTACAATTCAAAATTGTTCAGAATAACTCACCTTCCACTTTAGAAGCTTGAAGAGCTGAAAAAGTGGGAATTTGCAGCCGAATTCCATCGAAATCAGCTGATTCACCGTCACCGAGCCGCAGCCGCTGTCGCGTCACAGTGCAGCGCGGCTGTGCCGCCCCGACAGTACGTAATGATGAGGACTGTATGAGTGGTGGTGAGAGTGTTTCGGCACACCTGAATTCTTTGCCAGTGGCCGGGCGCCTGCTTACCCTGGAGAAGACTGGTGCAGAGAAACATAATAGTTGCAGAGCGAGACCGTTGGCAAAGTTACATTTACACTTGATACAGTCGCATCTTGAAATGAGGCCACCTTCAGCGTTCTCTACCACAGGCTGTATTCCTCCAGCACCGATCACTATCGGTAGGGCAGCCGAACATCTCATCTCACGCCTCTTGAGGTTGTGTTCAAAGTTCGCTTGAATGCGCGTCAATGCACTGCCGTTGCGATAGCGCTCCATTGCTACAGACGAGTACAGAGCCTGATATGCCTGGATTGCAGTGATATAAACTGTACTTGACTAAAGTAGTTAGTGAATCTTTTCAATTAACGAAAAGGATGAAGGATAAGGCATATATAAGGCCATAAGGCCGATAAGGCGCCGTTGATCAATCCCTTTGTGGGATGCACGCATTCTACTTCCATTCAGAATCGTAGTGGCTTATTGAATGCGATGTGGCCTATACAATGACTTGCGGTGGCCAGCCGATGTACAAGTCAGTGTTTTATCCTCCCAGACGAGTCTAGTACCCTACCAACCCCAGAGGGTGGAAGGCTTGGTTGGTCTGAACGGGGGTCAGCCAGTGATCTGAACCCAGGATCGGATGTGGTGAACGCGCCACTCGTCACTGAACCACCTCCGCCTCTTCAACAAATATAGATCAAATTATCTGATTGAACATCTGCACTTTTCAAAGTGTTTCGGCACACCTGAATTTGATTCATGATTTTCTATTTCTTTCAGGCGTTTTTGTTAAGAAGAAACCTTGGATGGCGCAAAGGAAAAGATTTTCTCAGATCTGTCACTTCGGTAGCCAGAGCTTGGTCCGTAGTAAAGGACGTGCTAACAAAGTTTTTGTGTTGAACACGGCTTGGTGGTTCACGAACGAGTTTTGCTACTCAAGCGATGAGTGTAATATATATACAGCATGGTCCTGACAGTATCATCATATTTGCCATCATCGCTGAGCCTCACAAGGGAATGGTTTGAACTTCCCATGGAACTTTGAATGGAGACCTAGGTACATCGATAGAGCCTCGAATGCTGATTACGAATATGCAGATTAAAAGTGCTACGGGGACCTCCCAGACGAGATCTGGGTGGTCAAAGTTTGAGTTTTGGCTCGTAAGCGCTGCTGATCGATGCCTCGGCAGTGCCACCGTGGCCTCGTGGTCTCGCTTTCAAGTCAAACGCATGCGGGTTTGCATCCGGTTGGCGCGAAAATTTTTGCTTCGCTCCGTATAAGAGCTTCAACTCTAATTTTCGAATTCTTCCGAATTTACGGCCGAATTCTTCCGAATTTACGGCCCAGCAGGGCAAGTAGATCAAGTACATCAAGTATACGACGTACTCGATCTAGTATGGATTTGGTCATATCTGCCCTCTCTGAACATATTACCCATCCGACAATTCAAAGTTTTGCCCAGAATCGCAATTTGGCCAGACGAGCGTTTTTTCGTCGAAGGATGTGATATTCGTGTTCAGGGGGTCGAAATCTCCCATGAACGAATTTCTCGCTAAAACTTTGAATTGTCGGATGGGTAATATGTTCAGAGAGGGCAGATATGACCAAATCCATACTAGATCGAGTACGTCGTATACTTGATGTACTTGATCTACTTGCCCTGCTGGGCCGTAAATTCGGAAGAATTTCGAAAATTAGAGTTGAAGCTCTTATACGGAGCGAAGCAAAAATTTTCGCGCCAACCGGATGCAAACCCGCATGCGTTTGACTTGAAAGCGAGACCATTACCACGAGGCCACGGTGGCACTGCCGAGGCATCGATCAGCAGCGCTTACGAGCCAAAACTCAAACTTTGACCACCCAGATCTCGTCTGGGAGGTCCCCGTAGCACTTTTAATCTGCATATTCGTAATCAGCATTCGAGGCTCTATCGATGTACCTAGGTCTCCATTCAAAGTTCCATGGGAAGTTCAAATCCATTCTTTTGTGAGTCTTCAAAGGCACGGTCCGCGGTAAGGAAGGTATAAGTGTTTGAATATGGACAACAAGTTGTCAACTGACTGTCTGTAAGCAGGAGATAACAAATGGAACGTCGGCAACACGATTAATACGTTTCCTCAGGTCTCGAACAATTTTTCGGTCAGAAGGCCAAAAGCCCATGTGATGGGACGACGGACATTCGGCTGATTCCTTGCAATGAATCCCACGGCCCCAAAGACAGTGGTGCATCCATTTCATGCTAATTTTCCGTTAACATCGCTTTCGGCCGGAAGGCAAACTTTGGAGGGGGAGTCACTGAAAAAAGGGAGATGTCGCCAGAGCAACATTGCGCCTTTAGCGTGTAACTTTCCATACGAAACTGGCTCAAGTTGCTCTCTGCGGACCACACTACCCTTCCCACACGCCTTCCCATACACTCTTTTGCATTTTATAGGTCATCGCAAACCACTCCTGCAAAGAACGGGATCGTTCGCTGTCGCAGATAGTGCATTATGAATTTCTACATTAGCGACAAAGCGCTAAGTGACTCGATAGTGAAGAGAAAAGCGGAAAAAACATGCCAACCGCCCTAGATAAAACCACCATTTCGATCCCATTGTACGTGCCCAACTAGCTCATCTCCGAAACTATGCCCTCATCCGCACGCTGAGTCCTCGAATTCTACAGCCGCACAAGTGACGACTTTCCTGTTTTTCGCCCTGCAGCTTCACTTTTCGCTAGAAGGCGGGCCTTGAAGGTGAAATCCGGAGGCGGGGTCATCGGAAAGAAGTAGACGTCAATGGACCTATATTGCTCTTAAGCGCCCCTAAGTTACAATTTTATGCAGCGAAACCGCTACAAGATGTTCGTCGCGGACCTTACCACCCTTCCGACGCCACATTTTTCACTTCCATACCTGAGAGCGCGTTCAGACTTCGCGACCGCGCGATCCGATCGCACGATCGCGAAGTCTGAACGCGCTCTGACGCGAACCGTGCCCTTCAAGAGTGCTGTATGCCTGCGCTCTTGATATTTCAATCAGGAACGCTCTAGAGTCACTGTGAACTCTTAATATTATATCGAGCGAAAAATTTGTAGAGATCAATGCTTTCCTTTGCCATTTCTTCACCACAGCTCTGAAAGTTCATTAAATGCTCAGAAGGAGTGTTCATTCGCATTCTTTTGCAAGATTACCTGTCTGAGAACAGCAGGTGCTCCAGTATTCTGATAGGCAGCCTTTCCTTTGTCGTAGTAGCCAGCTGGTCCTCCATTCGGACGCGCATCTTTTCTTGCGCTGTGATAAGCAGCTCTATCTTCACTCCGATATGCAACTGTTAATCCAGAGTCGTAGAACACGAAAGCAAGGATCAGAAATTGAAAGACCATCATCAACACCAGCGCCTTTACAGTGCCCTGAGTGTTTTTATATACGCAATAAGTTTAATTGCAAATAGCAATTGTCATGACTCTTCACTTTGAAGATGATATATTCAATGGAGCAATGTTTTAATAATTGCTCCGCTACTGCTAATTGACGAAACATTTTTCAATATTGTCGAATGAAAAGGGAAACTATTCAAACTTGATTGTTCTGTCGTCAGATGAAAGGCCAAATTATATTTGATTGTCCCAGGGAAACATCAATAGTTAGTCCTTCAAGCACTCACACGTTCAACGTGATGAGCCGGTTAGCCGATATCGGCAGTGAACCGCAAGGCTGAAGGCTTTTTACAAGTTTCAAGCTGTTATTGTTCGTTAACTGCTGTTTAATGCAGCAGTGCGTTCCGAAGGGTGTAACCGTGAATAGTTAGTTCTGTATGCAATCATGGTCCTGTTGAGCGAAAAGTCTTATGACTTGAACATGTTTAACACGCCGTTCATACAGGGGGGGGGCCAAAAAAAGTCATTTTGCCTCCATGACTTTCAAGGCGCTATAAGTTACACTTTATTAAATTTTTATCGGACATTTTTACTACCATATTAAAGAGCACATTAAATACTATAATGATACTCCGCCACAGCCTTCTGGAGGAGCGCCATCGAGAGATTCGGCCGCGCGAAAGTGAGTGGGTACCGGAGTTGAGCGAGATCGTTGATTTCTCCGCCACTGTAGACCACCCTGTTGAGCTCCGCCCGAACCGAGTAATTGAGGGGGTTTAGTTCAGGACCCCCGCTTAAATACTCCATCTTTTCCAGGTACTCAACGTTCTTCCATTCCAAGTAGGCGAAAGTTTTTCCAACGCCCTTCGATTAAATGTGTTGTCACCCAATCCTGTAGCAGTACAAAGTTTCCAAGAAGGTACGGGCGACGACATGAAGATGGGATATTCTCCGAGTTGCTCGATGTAGCCACCAGCGCACACCCTCAGTCTGGGGCCCACGAAGAAAATATCGGTTCATCCATTCCAGGTACGGCCGGTCCACACCATCAACCCGCGCCTTGGTGAATGGGGTGAAGATGATGTCCTGGACCGTAGCGACGTTGCCGGAGCTGCTCGATGTTTGCAGATCAAGAGTACTGGTCTCCAGGTAGCTATCCATGGGTGATTCCATTCAAGAAGTTCCGCAGCTGTTTGGAGGCCACGTGAATTCCAAAGGCGTTCTCCACTCAGGCCGCGACTGGAGATGACTTCATATTTTGGTGTACATGAAGGTGAATGGCGGCAGCCGGCTCCTGCTTATAGAGGAAGATCTTGGGTATCTTCCGCCCTGGTACTCATATCCACTTCCTCTGTCTGGGCTGCGAAAACTTCGCTCATATGTGACTCGGCCGGAATGACTTTTTTTTGGCCCCCCTGTATACTTTTGATGTCATTGATATCAGAATTTTCCGTTCATCGGCGGAAGTAGTGAAGGTTTCCGGCTGATGACAGTCTTGTGGCTTCGCTTCTTGATCTTTGCGGCCCTCTCTCGCATCGAAAATAGAATCCTGCGCGAGGGAGACGGTGGTGCAATCCAGTATAAAACCCAGGAACAGCAACGATGTCGGCTAACCCTTTCGCTGAAGATGATGTGGTCCATCTCACCATGACAGCGTTCAGACTTCGCGACGGCAGCGCTTCAGTCGCGCGTTCGACGCGATCGATGCAGTCGAAAGCATGCGCATCGATCGCGTCGAACGCGCGACCGAGGCGCTGCCGTCGCGAAGTGTGAACGGTGCCTATGGAATTGTCCACCAGGAGACTCCCATGTCCAACGTAGAGAGTAGGGCTTCTGGAACTGCGAGTTACCATGGATGGTGTGGGTCGACATGATAAACTCAGACAGCCTTTCACCCTGCTCCCTTCCATTTTATTCCGTGAGTCCCAATGTGAAGCTCTTCAGCCGTTCATCTAGGTCCAATCTTGACACTGGACCTACTGACGATGATGTCAAAGGGGTATTGGGTAGGTAGTAGGACTGGCCCTCTACGTCTCCACTTCCATATAGAACACTTCGATCGCATCCTCACTGTAGCATTATGTTGGCACGTAGGCGAACAGACGGAGTTGAGCCACATATTCTTAAAGCAAAGTCCGCGATCATTCGTCATCGCAGGTAGCGAACTAGTGAACTAGGGGTTTGCATAGAAGACAAGGTGCTGTGTAACTTGATAGCAAAGAAGAGGGCGGAAAAGAACATGCCACCTGTTCTATATAGCACCCCGTTTCGATCCCAGTTTGCACGCAGACAATGAATTTGTCCGTCCTCCATCTTCAGCACTACCCCCTCATCTGCACAGCTCATTCCCCGATGAGAACTCTACGACCTTACAAGTGACGATTTTCATTTTTTGTCCTCCAGCGTTGTCACTGGAAGGCGGGCCTTGAAGGCGGAGTCTGGAGGCGGAGTCACTGGAGAAGAGGCGTCACTGAACCTATATTGCGCTATAGCGCCCCTCCCTTACAATTTTTTGCCGCGAAACCGGTACAAGGTTGTTCGTGCGGACCACACTACCTCCCGACGCCATATTTGCAACTTCCATACCTGATCGCGGACCAAGCCTTCACGCCCAGGCGTGAGAATCGTCATGTCGTAGTGGGATCCCACGATCTTCTTGCAATCTTGCCAATCAGTCAGAACGAGTAGTCTTTATTGAACCTTCCAAGACCGGCACAAGCTTACCCGGCTTACGTTTCAGCTTCTTCCCTTCTCCAGAGTTTTAGATGTCGGGAAGCATCAGAGACTGATCCTCTCGGAAACTGTAAATCCTGATGACAATTTCCCTTGACTAGTAAACCGGGAACGGTCGAGCCCTGTAGTACACTGCAACTGACCGTTACCTACTTGTTGGGCTGTGACTATGCTTCCTCACCCTTCGGGCTCCAAAGAACGCGAAGAAACGCGAAGAAGCCGAGACGTGAGCGAGTAAGGTCGTATCAATTTTCAGAGGCTCAATAAAGACTACAGGTGTTTGGTAGGGCTCGATTATTTCATAGCCAAGTGCGGTTGATGAGGAAACCCACATTCCAAGGTTTCTGCTGTTGCTTGTTCTATGGAACAGTTTTTCCCCCTGACGGCGTGTAAAGAGCAGTCCCTTCCTGTCTCGCTCGGTCCGATGACTACCCGCTCGATACTCCTAGCTTGCAGCATGAGCTCTTCCATGTGAGCTTCAGATGAGAGCGACCCTGCGTTCAAAGTGCAGGTAGTCATCTTAGTCCTAGATAACCTTGCTCTGCGTTGCCCTGAAATACTAGCAGGCTCTGCGGAACGCCAACCAACCCTCACCTGTCCTTCAAGTTCAGAAAGGTTAGGCCGATGATAACAGATCCGTTTTCGCTGTGAAGACAGCTAGGCCCTGACTTGAGACTGGGCAAGCTACGAGTATTCCGCAACCCTATTACAAAGTGAACTCTAAAGCTTTGTTTCCGTTTCCGGTGTGAAGACCGCTAGGCTCTGAGGTGGGGCTGGGTAAACTACGAGTATTTAGCTTATCTATTCCAAAGTGAACTCTAGAGTTTTTTCTGGGGGAGGAAGCTAATTAACATCGGCGGAGCTATTCCTCTTTTCGTTCGTCGTGAAGATTCTCACAAGCATGCCTAGGTCTGCAAATTTGCCCAATAGTGCAGTTGATATTGTTACGATGCGATAGGGCAAAATCAGGGGGCGTGCTATAAACCCTTCTTCGGCTGCATTTTCTTCCAATGGCGGCCATGCAGGTAGAAAACATCTAGTATTGTGGGAAAGGATTCATCACACGTCTGGCACCTCCCATCGAATTGCGGCGATACAAACTACTTTGAATTGATTCGGAAGGTCCCCCAGTCAGAACCTCATAAAAACAACTGTATAGTTAGTAAGTTTCAAGTTAATCGCGGTGCCTTTCGAAAAAAAAAAGAATCCCTCTCCCCTGGCTCTAAATGCTCTCCTTTTTTAACAAAAAGAAAAACTTCGAAAAAAGTTCTGTCGCTCAACTTTCAAGCACACGAAAACGAGAAGAAAAAATTCGAATTAATTCGAGCATAATTTAAAATTATGGTACATCGCTGTTCAACTCTATACAGCACCTGTAGGGTAACCTGCTCCGACTTGATGCACGCAACGCGACTGTGGGAACTTCGGTGGTAGGATTATAGCGCGAAATTTCTACACCTTGTGGTGAATGGGAAAGCCGTATCGGGACCCTCTTTTAAAGAAAGTTAGCAATGAGGCAGTCGTTTTCCCCATCACCTGTCCTCTATCTGTAACTCAAGGAGTCTCAGCAGTAAGTTAATAAATTATTACCAAAAACCAAAAAGGCTGTTGGATGTGTCGGGAACAGGGGTGTACAGAAGGAAGGAGAGAACTGTGAAACCTGACCAAAAGTTTTAGCTGTGGTATCTCAGCAAGCATATATCCCTATAATTTGCCAGACCGATCAACGATTGAATCCATCACTGCGTAGTCTCAATGCCACGCTGAAGAGTAAAGCCGTTTGATGTGGTTCCATGATCTCAGATGCCTTTTTCAAATTGAATTACATTTAAACCACAAACAAACGTTCGAAAGCTGGGTGCCATTTCTTTCTGATGAGAACGAAAATGATTTTTTTTTCGCCATGATTTCATATGACAATTGTTGCACTTGCTTCACAGCGCTGTTCTGTTTCGTCGTTGGAAATTACGTGTCGTTGGTCTTGTTTTCCTCGGCGCGGCTTTCAATTCGGGGTTATCTCTCTCCCTTGGTTACAGAGCCGAACGAAAAGGATCCAAAGATTCCTATCTAGGCATTCAGCGAGATAAAGAAATTGGTTCTCCCTTCGATTGCCCACAATATCGACATATTGAAGTTTTAGACCCTAATTTGAAGATTGAGATTACCCTATGCTTTTTTCTTCCGTATCGTGCAACTTTTCTTAATTGCAGAGAAAGAACTGACGAATTATTTGTGTATTTTGCATTTCAGGTAAACAATGTTGCGGATTTTTTGTTCATTACTTTTTCCGTCAGTGCATACGTAATTTTGCTGATGCTGGAAACAGTTCTCTTCGGCCGAAAAATGTGAGTTTCTCCTTATTTGTAATATTTTCTGAATGTTGACAATTGCGCTATTGTGAAGGACTTTTATTCTTCCTTTGCACAATTTTGTTTCATTTTGCATGCGGTTTTCCATCAGAAGGCTTTACGATTTTTCGCTGCATAAGCGAGACGCAGTGTATTCCACGATGGTTAAGAGGGCGTTACATCCGTAACTCACCGAATTCGCTCCTCTTTCATCCTTCCCCTGCCATAGCGAAAATACCGTCGGGTTCGCCAGAGTAGAATGTTTCACTTTAACCTGGAAGTGATGGGACCTTTCAGATTTCTTTTAGAGAAAGAGTTCGTTTTGACTTCAAGCTGTTTTATCGAAAATTTCACGTTCCATAAGAAAACGTGCCTAGTCTTCAGTTATACTGATTGATTTTTGTTAACTTTAGATCATTTAAATGGGACGTCACGTCGGCAGAAGAGATTATTTATGCACTTTCCTTTTCTTCCTTTCAGCCCTAGTGCTAACGCCTGCAAAACTTATATTTTGAGCGCGTAGCAGCAGCAATACCCCTAGGACGGGTCAATATTGATCCAAGACATTCAAAAATGTGCATAAAACCGGACGCCCTTTCGGTTTCATCAAGCGAATGGATCCATTTACTTACGTAGATAAGAAAAATGAAGAAAAACAGTAGAGATTTTGAAACTAAATCATTGAGGGCACCTTAAGTCATCGAGAAAGGGATCAAAAACTGGGTACATAGGTTTTACATACAGTCGTTCCTCATTGAACTCTACAACCCTCCGGCGCAGCGCTCCTCTGCCGTAGTGGAATTCCTATCTTTTGATCGCTTGAACCAGTTTTAAGCCGTCTTAGGCGGCATCGTTCCTCGGTCGTTAACTCCAGAGATGCATTGAGCAGATTTCATAGCTTTAGCACTTTCATCAAGAACACATCCCGCGATCGCTTATTGTGAACAGTAGCGTTCAATTACGAACCTATAGCCGCTGAGTGACTCTACAGGAAAGAAAGAAGCAAAAAAGTCATGGAGACCACTCTAAATAAGGACCCCCTGACAGCCTCGTACCAGTTTTCCGGACCCACCCTTTCCATGCTTCGCGTCATGCAATCAAAAATTAATACCATCTATCGATAAAGAAGAGACGGTGTGAAACTAAACAAGTGCAGAAAAACGTCTTCAAAGCAGTTGGCACGATGGTTTCCTACTTAGCCTAAAATGCTAGTAGGGCGCTGTATAGTGGGGAAATGGCGAAAGAACGGAGTGAAACGGTCAAAATCCTGCGAAGAAAAAGCCTCCGTTCTCAGTGACTTGAAAATCGATTTCGGACGAGTTTCCCGTAGGCATCTTACCAATCACCGCTACCGAAGATACGGCTGCATATGTGTACCCATGTATGCATGCATCACGGCCGCTTCATACCAATCCCTTCGCTTCATAATTTGCTTAGCAAATGAATGAATACGAGCGTCAGGAACGGTCGTCCATTTGTGGGCGGGCGGGCGGGCGTTTGGGACGTAAAGTTGTGGCTTGATAGGGCCCTTATAAGGGCACCTTCCTCGGGGAAACCGCTATGCAGCGCCTGCCCAGGGTCGCGGAATTCTATCCTGCCAGGAGTATTGATCCTAGTCGTCTTGGGGGATTTATCGTGCCAACTGCCTTTAAGTTTCGATGGGCGGTACAATTAAGGAAGCGTCAGATCTGGCGTTTATGAGGGCCTAAGCGCCTCCGTTACATACTCTAAAGCCGCGAAAGATGGACAGTCTTAAAAACTTCGGACCAAACTACTTCGAAGGCCAAGGTAGGACGCCTACGATTTAGTGAGCATGGGGAGTGTCTTCGAACCTCATGTGCCGTATTTTTCAAAGAGATCTGAAGGCCCTTCTCGGGGCGTTTTCTCCGGACTGAATACTTTGTTTGCAAATGAAACTCGTAACATTCCCTTGACTCTGCAGGAGTTTTGAACCGCCCCCCCCCCAGCCCCTTAGCCTTACTGCGCCGTCATCTAAAACCACTATCGTCTCTTGACATCCAGCTTCTGCATGTCATCGAATGCCAGCGCTATAGCACTGCAGTGTTAACTGTTACTTTTTAAAGTATCTGAAATTGGCGATTCCTTGGTGTCACTCGCGCACATTAATAATAATTGTCTTCGCTGAATGCCAAGCGGATTTGTTCATGGCAGTACAGTGTCACCAATTGTTTTGATCTACAAATTCTGTTCTAGTACCCATGACAGGCGCAACCCATCAGAGGCTCCTAGAGAGGCGAAGGGTGTGCTATCCCTGCAATCTACGGTCTAAACCTTACTGCTCGCTCTGCTCATCACCTAAGACATGCTTCTGTCAGTTTATCCCACGTTGCTTCGAATCACTGTATTGTTGAACTTGTTATGGGTCCAAAGTCCTTCTCTTCATGTCGATGTAAAAAATTTTTTTCAAATTTCAGTACCAAATGATCGGCTTTGCTCAATCTGCTCTGAATCAGACGCAGATTGAAATACGATTGGCATGTGTTAATGAGAACGAGGATATGAACTTCCAGGTGACGACCATTCGCTTTCTTTGCTCGTTATTTTCAGCCAATCAGCTAGAGCAGTTTCAGGTGCAATATGCTCTTCGCTCTTCGCCATGTGATAAGGAATTCTTCGACGCTAAAAGGGCTGAAAATTTGAAGAAATTGCTGGTAAGTTCACAGTTTTTTGCTTGGCAGTTGCAGTTACTTGGGGTTTAGTTATCTTGTTTTGTAGTGTTCCCTTCTTTTTTAGTAAAGTTATGCTGTAAGATTACTTGCAAAGCGGTTCCTCCTCCGCGAAATGGACAGGTTCATAGCTCAACTGCTGCACCACTTGCCACTCGCATGGGCATGGAAATGAAGCTGGATTGTTCCTGTAGATGGTTTTCTTTGTATGCGCCTGTTTGTGGATGTGCGATTTACACGTTTTGCTGCCAAGACATTTGCTCTGGGATCTGTGCAACCAAGGTCCCGCAGCAGAAGTGTTGGCGCGCTGCCAAAGTGAAGCTGTAGAAGCACGTCAACATGGGAGGCCAGATTGGTAGACGTCATAATATGGCTAGCCGTGTGATTGGTCGTATGGCGTGTTGCAAGTCCACAGCGTGCTTTGCTCGTGAACAGAACACCCGCTACCACAACTCTCCAGCTTCATTTTCATGCTCATCACAGTAGCCATAGTGTCACGCTGTTCTCGCTCATGGCAAGGATCCATTCCGCAATTGATTCTGCTACGAATACCCTTCTTTTCTCACATGAATAAATTATTTTTTCAAGTCATTCTACTTCGATGATCCGAATCACATTCCCGACAACTACGATTACGATAAAATTGTCTTCTACAAGTCCAAAGCTCTCAACTTCTCTTGCAAGGTGAGCTTCAATTGTTGGCTATGATTTTTTTACCACTGTCTGCCTTTTCAGCCGTATTCAAAGGGTATTAGTATAGCATATTAATGTAGCACTCTTTGAATTATGCCACGTTTTAATCATTTCACGTTGACTGGTCTATGACAAAAGTGCGAGCTGGCATATTTGATCGTTCTGGGTGGGGGGGGGGGTAGGGGTGCGGTTGGGAGGCCCAGCATGAGTCAGTTGAGCTTATTCTAATTACGGTATCTTGGCACTCTCCTTAAGGAGAAAGTCGCCACCTGTAGCTGCATCAGTTTGAGCTTTATGCAGTATGCGTACTGTGTTTGTCTGGAGTCCTGAAAGTAATTCAATTTTTTTCATTATTTTAAGGATTCACATGGTTCTATAATTTTTTCTGAGCCCGATCCTCATCCGATGACCGTTCAGAATGTAACAGGATTGGTGAGTGATAGGTCTTTTTCGGTTATTTCGTAGCCGTCCTCACACAGTGATATTTCAGGTTCCGTTCCGTTATAAGAGAAGTGCAGTGGGCAGCCTTGGCCCTTCACTATCGTGAGTTGATCGAGTGCTTTGAATTGCCCTCAAAAGGCAAACATCCTATGAATACAATTGTAGGTCTTGGACTCCCGCGCAAACAGTTCCTGCTGATGGTATATACTTTTTGGTTATGAAGGTAAGCCTTTTTGCATGGGACGCTTGTTGTAAAACGTTATGGATTAGTAATAGAATGTATATACAGGTAATTGGAATTCGCTATCCCCCTGCCTCCTTCAGCGACGAGCATAACATCACGATCACAGTGAAATGGAAACAACCACACGGATTTCTCAGTGCCATCGACTACCCTTTGCTCAGGTATTTGAATCAACGTGTGGGCAGTAAAGAGTGATCCGTCGCTAGGGCCAAGCTCGCTTTTGGCCCAGATTTTGGCCACTGGACTCTAGCATTCTCTGGCGATCGTCGAATAGGCCAAGAGTTGTGCCAAAAAAAAGCAAAGAGATTGAGTCTTTTTTTCTATGCCTATGCCGTTCTTCTTCCATCAGGGAGCGCAGACAAGAGCAGTAAACCGACGCGATAAAAGGGACTTAGTTCAAGTAGCTGTTTGACACCGTGTTCCCCCTGCTGTAAACTTGTTGGCATAACGTATGTGCGTTCTGAGCTTTTAGTATAATGGCTTGATGACGAGGTAAAATGCAGAATGAAACGGAAGGCTCAGGAGCAACTGGTTGTACATCGTTAGTTTCGATTCGCAGCATCGCACGCACTAGCAGAGCATTTCTTAGCTAGTTGACTTGAGAGACACAGACACGAAGACAGTCGGCGCTACGCAGCGCTGCTGCGTTGAGTGAGGTGGGTCCCGGTGCGATTGCTGTAGCACACCTCGCTTGCAAAGCCTCTTTCGTCGCGCTCACCGCGATTAGGTACTGGCGATATTCACCTCAGCTAACTGTATAGTTTCCTATGGGTCACAGAAATTTTAATTTCCGTCATTTTGTGGTTCGCAACAAGCGAATTGACGATACATGTCAAAGTCCCGTGGATTTTGGAGCGATGCCAGCATATTTTCCTTCAATCATTGCTCACCCTAACAACTATTAGGAAACAAGATGGCGCAGCGCCAAAATCGGCATCACACTGACACGCCCCGTCGATTCGGTTGTTGAGGACTGCATGAGTACCACTGTTTTCAGGTTCTATGTACTAATGTGCGTTTTCTATGCTATACTCGCTTTTATATGGATGGTTCTTTGTATTAAGTACTACAAAGACATCTTACGAATACAATACTGGATAGGTAAGCTTTCGGGATGTGGCTTTATGGTCAGTAGCTATTTAGTGCTCATTCTTTAAATTTTAAGGAGCAGTTATAATACTTGGAATGATCGAGAAGGCGTTTTTCTTAGCTGAGTATTCCACGATGAATAATAGTGGTCGAAGTGTAGAAGGCGTATTGGAGGTGAGAATGGTCCATTTTCCAGTCATCTGTTGAAATAACTTAGGAGACTTTATCGGTATTGTCAACTGTAACTCAATTGTTTCGAGTTTAGCTTGCTGAATTGGTCTCATGTGCCAAACGAACGATGTCTCGTGTGCTTGTAATAATTGTCTCAGTTGGATATGGTGTTGTGAAACCTCGCTTAGGGAATACTCTCAGTCAGGTAACGATGGAAAGCTTGTTTCATTCAATGTTTATAGCTTATTAGAGTTGAGGTACCCATTTTGGATTGGCAAAATGGTTTAAGGTTAGTATACTTGAGGTACATCGCTATCGCTGCAAGCGATGAGGCATGCAAAGCGGCGCGTATTGGAGCGCAGCCAGGGCGTCTGTCTATCAAATGTTCCATCCAGAACGTGCTATAACTGGGGAAAATCTGATCTGACTGCGCTTCAAGCTATGCCCGTCAGGCGAAGTATAGTTGTGATCCCTACAACCGGCCCCCGTTAGACGCCAGGTTGTAGGAATCATAACTTGTAACTGTGCTTCACGCGAAGGATGGCACCGTTACTAAGGCCACGTTCATAGCTTGCGACCGTGAAAACGCAGAAATGCGGAAACTGCAGAAGTGCGGAAAGTGCAATCTGCAGAAATGACGAAAAGCATAGATACGTATCGATTTGAAGAAATGCAGAAATGCCGAAAGTGAAGAAGTGCGGAAAGTGCAGAAATGACGAAAAGCATTACATACGTATCGATTTGAAGAAATCCAAACGCGGTACAGACTTGAAAATAGTTGGCATCCACCCCATCGGACATTCAGTCGGGGGAATCGACTGCGGAGCCCATTAGTGGGGTAAGCATTAGTGAAGAAGTAGCGCTTAGTTCACGTTTTACCGACCCTCTAGTATCGCAAATCCTGAAGATTTATTTCCTCGGAAAACCGAATTGTTTAGAGTTTTCAATTTTAGGTAGCTGGAGTGGGGTTGGTGTACTTTGTATTCTGTGCCATCGAAGGACTTGCACGGGTTTCCAAGGTGAGTTCTTTTTCGTAGGCTTATATTAAAGCTGCATTTGATTTAACAACTTTTTGAATTATTGATTACCGGCTTTGTAAATGTGTAGGAATGAAAAAGGTTTATTTGCATTTGGCCCTTGTTTGATAGGATTCAGAGGGGAAGATTTCCACTCACTGTCACAGATTTTTTTTCATTATAGAATCACGTTGAAGCTGCCAAACAGAAGCAGTTTGCTGCTCTTCCTCTGGTTATAACGGAGATGGTAATTTTCTATTGGATTTTCACTTCATTGGGTTCAACTATGCGAACGCTTAAATTACGGAGGAATGAGGTATGCCATGTTCGTTCTATTATTTTGTGATGCGGCTTGCTTTAATCATCCGTTTTGTAACAGTCTTGTACGCTACAGAAGCTGGTGCTCTTAGGGGGGGGGGCTTGGGTTTGGCGCAGCGTCGGCCTGTCCTCAACCAATAGTGGAAGTTGGGCAGGTAACCGCAATTGGTGGAAAATTGGATGGCGACGCGCCAATTACAGCCTCTTCGTTCTGAAATGTCCCAGCGTTTGCAGCGAGCAAAACTGTACTGTTTGGGCTATTTGGATGAAAAAAAATGATACAGAAAGAACAGCTTCATCATTTTTTTTCTCGGCGGCGAAGCATTATGAAAAATATTTTTGTCTAATTTCAGGTAAAGCTCACTGTTTATCGTCACTTTATGAACACTCTTGTATTCGCAGCTGTCGCCTCCGTAATTTTTATGGTGTGGAGTTTGGTGTATCATATCTTTCCAACATGTCTCAAGGACTGGAAAGAACTGTAAGTTGATGTTCTTCGTTTGGGAGGTAGTCTCCTTATGAGTCACCACCTTCCCCCCCCCGTCTTTAAAAATTGGGCAGCTCCTGATACTTATAGGGATCTAACTATTACAAGACGAAGAGGGCCTGAAGTTTATTCCAAAATAACTCGAAACATCTGAGAGATTCCAGAGGTTTCTGGTATTTTCAATATTTTTCGATTTTCAACCTTTTTTACCGTTTGAAATACTGAGATGGTATGGTCAGTTCAAAGGATACTTCATCGCATAACCTGCCTGGTGTGCCTTGAGTTTTTGAGTGCAGCTACTCTTAAGGAAAGGGAGATGAAGCTTAATTTGTAGTGTTGGTATTTCCACTGCTTATAAGCAGTTACGGCACAATGAAATATTTCTTGGTCCAATGAATGGTGACATCATACGTTGACAATCTTTACCTTGCTGCTTGCTGATTATCTTTGATCTGGATCTCATTTTGAGACATGGTTTCAAAGGTCATGTCCTGAACTGTTCGTCAATAAGGGGTGTAGAAAGATGGTATTGAAGAAATTTCTTCATTTTTCTCTCTAAATTTCGAGTATTGTGGCGGAAATAGTAAAGAGTTACGGAGCGTTTTGGGAATGCTCTCAAATCTGCTTTAGTTGCGTCACAGTTTTTAATATTATAGCAAGGCACTATTCACCCTTTCAGATTCAATTCACATCTTTGATCTATATTTTTCTTCGGGATAGATTTGGCTTGAATTTTTGAATTTAGTGTGGCCAGTTAGTTTAGTTTTGGGTAACCTGACCCCATGAATAGGAATGTCACATCCGCTCGGCTCGAAACTACATAGTGGAGGGGAACTATTTACATTATTCAATTTTATTATTTGTTTATTTATTTTGATTGAAGCAAGATTGGTATCGTCCAATTAGACGGAGAGTGGTGAATGGCCCGCCTCTGGTTGCTTTGCTTTACCGATGGCGGTCAGCTAGTGATCGATTTAGGAAAAAATAACCAAGTATGGAAACCGGAGTGGTTTCAATGAGGAAGAGCTCATTACATACCTATTGGAACCACCCCTACCGATTGCGAAATTATTAACTGTACCTGAAAACATTAAGCTCACGAAAAACTTGACATGAATATTAATATCATTGAATACTAATGTCAGTTATCAGGTTTAATATTGCCGAACTTGACATTGCAGTTTCCTTATTGTATGGGTAAAAAGGCGTGGTATAGGCACTGCCACCGAAGCAGATTCGCGGCGCCCCAGGTGTAGCTCGAGCGCTAGGCATTGGCTTCAGGCAGGTGCGATGTTCGTGTTCAGGGGATTGGGTTACTCTCGAGCAGAGTTCTAAGCGGATCTGTCGACGAAAAATTAGATCAAAATTTGGCCCCATTCTCGAAGAGTACCGCGGGAAAGGGCACATAGTGCCATACAGCAACAAGAATTGCATCACGTAGTGTTCACTGTTAAAACATTTTTGAGTGAATTTTTTCCACTCTTAGGTGGGTTGATACTGCTTTCTGGCACGTTCTATTCTGCTTTATACTCGTTGTCATTGTAATCCTTTGGCGTCCATCGGTGAACAATCAGCGTTATGCTTTCACTCCTCTTTTGGATGATAGCGAAGACGAGAACGATCAAGGTCGGTCACTTTACTACATATAAATTGTGAGCAGTAGTCGACATTTACCGTACTATTATTTATTCCAGATGAAATCTTCAATGCATCTGCCCCTGGCTTTGAAATGCTCAAACAGCGCGAGTCTGGCAACGGTGCTGATGTTCGACGCCAGAGGGAGAAGGAACGCGAAGACCACAAACTTCAGGTGAACCCTTAGCAAATGCTTTTTTTTTGTCTGGGCTCAAATATGGTTGTATGTATGTGGTTGCGCTGTGAAATTTGGAGAATGCGGAATTTTCTTTATTATCGCGGCTGCTTATGAGCATTAGCGACCCCGATTGCAATATTTCTTTATGAGTCAGTGGTGATCTGACTCATCGACAATATTTCCATAGCTGTTAGACGCATGCGTTATCTCTGTGGTTTTCCGCATTTTGAGCTCTAGAAACTCCAGGGACCTTCTGATGTTTTCGGTGGTGGTATCTGTAAAAGTAGAAAAGTGGTGAAGTTGAGAGCCTTCATGCTGCCCCCCCCCCTCAAAATGCGTGGATATCGACTGGCGCAGCACTCCTCTCCCTCCTCCACAATTTTAGGAGTAAAGCAAATGGATGAGAGAATCTTCGAGGATTAGTATTGTTTAGGGCCTTAGGACATCCGAATCGCGAAATGGTGTGCGAATTAGTAATGTTCCTTAGCTGATTAAGTTGACAGGGTGTGTGGCAAGACAATCGTAACGCCGCGCTGGTGGGCGTGGCGAGTGACGTCGCGCTCGATGGACGAGTTATGTTGCCCGGTTGTTTGATTATGTGTGTCAAAGGGGTGGGAAAATTGGATATCGCCCGTTACGGAGTCATGTCTTTGCCTAAATTCATATGAATTTCGCTACTCCAACCAAAAGCTCATGCACATCCAGAATTTGCCGCGCATGGCAGCATTGGACGCCGCACGTCGCGATGCGACAATTCACGATTGTCTTGTCCGTCTGCAGACTTTACATACTCCCGCATTGCACGTTGAGTCAGATTGGTAATGATGCGAATGCCGCGCAGGTGATACCATTTGCAGAGAATCTTTCGCTGCCTCCGGTGTGATTAACATGGGTTTGCTCTACTATACCTGTAAAAAAGTTACTATGTTTTTACCCTTTATCATGTTCCTTAGGCGCGAGTGGTGTAACGGCAAGTGGCTCGCTTACGACGCGGTCGTTGGCAAAAAATTGCGGATCGCCTCCGGAAAGAAGCTTTATACCTTGCGGGGACAGCGAATCATGACTAAATTGGTCTGGAAGCGTTTAAACCACGGTTTTTTTCACATTGCGCCATGTGCGATTGCATGTGCGAGTGCTGTGCGACTGCAATCCATTGTATGAGGCAGATTGCACACAATAAGCCTTTGTAATTCTGAATGAAGTGCATGCCTCATTACGGAAAGGGAGTGATCAACGGCAAAAGCTCTATGCTTCACTTCGAGAGTGCTGAATCCTTCCTAAATCAAAAAAATAAAATAGAAAAAAGAAAAATAGAATCCTATCCTGGCGGGACTTGAACCCGCAGCTCACACTGACCGAGCAAGTGCGGTATTCCACTCGCTACGGGAGACGGGCAAGAGAACCGTGAATTGCCGCTTCGTCGCGTGCGGCAGTGGGCGATTCGTTCCCCAAGTTTGCACCATCCTTTCGATTGGAGCATCGGATTTCGTGTAGACAAGGACGTAGGACAAAAATAGACACTTATGTCTATTTTTGGTCAACATTATCTATTCTCGAACGATACCGCCTAAAATCGTCGTCATAGCGGGCGCGACGTCGCACGCGACACCCACTGGCGCGGCTAATAACGGTTCTCTTGCTACATGCCTCTGCGCTACCAGGGCCGCTTTTACCCTGTCAGCTTCATGTGATTTTGTGCCATCCGTCGCGTCTTGAGTCACGCCTGGAGTCTTCCACAACTTTTGCCCACAACTCTCTCGTGATTACTTTCGGAGCGCGAACTGCAGCGTTAAACAGCGGTTGTCATACTAAAGCACTTCCATCTTTTGTTGTTTTTCTCAGGATGATTTGCGATGGATAGAAGACCATATCCCCTCATCGCTTGCGGAACATCTTATCATGGATGAAGATGAGGATAAGGAAGCACGCGAATTGGAAATCAGCAAAATGTTGTGAGAACTTGGAACTGGGCCAATATAGTACTCATGACGCACTCATTGTGATATCTAACACTGGTGTAGCTATTTACCAACTATTTCATCTTATATACGTTTTGGTCATTTTTGATCATCATGTGATTACTGTTGTTGGTGTAGATGTGCATGGAAATGACCACACCAGTGACTCAGAAAAAGTTGAATTATGCGAGGATTTCCTGCATCAAAACTGCTTTACGAGAACCCTCAAATTTGCTAGGGGTTATACAGTAGGGCAAAAGTCCAATTATTTTTTTCCGAGAATTGTTCTGGAAAATACTTCTGTGGAAAACCACGTTTTCAAATGGAACCCACTATCTTACAGAAAACTGGTGATGTTATTTCGAATGTTAATGTGACTGCTTGCATGATTTATTATTTTAATTGCATAGATCTTATTATCGATTGTGCCAGTAAGGCGTGTATGTGTGCAAAGTTCCAAGTCTTAAGTAGTACTGTTTAATGTGAGTACAGAAAATGGCAATATGTATTGCTGGTGTCATCTAGATACCGTTCGAGGACATAATTTAGTTCTACAGAAAAAAAACAATACATTAATAAAGCGGGATATTTGTTGCTACTACAGCTTTTAAGTAGGAATTGTACTGAGAGGTTTTTTGTTGGTTTTTTTGAAAATAAAAATTGATCTGCTTTCTGCTACTAGTTGCTCTTCGAGAGTAGCATGTTCAGCGTTTGAAAAAAATGGTTCATTTTAGGCCATTCACAGTGGATATACAGGGGGTTCCATTAAGTGGAGCGCTCTACTCGAAAAGGGACCCGGTCAAACGCGAGAGGACGCAATTAGTGGGACTGGTCATGGCCGAATGAACGGCTGTGGTCGTGTGGCGTGTTGCGTGTCGATGACGCATGTGACCTACAGCAACCACTCAGCTACTTTGCCGCTCTTCTGTGATAAGTAGAGAAATTAGACAAGAGCTGAGAAGGTATCCACCTACAGTAGCGGACCTGCCCGTCTCGCAGTGAATAGAATCAACCCGAACAGTGTTTCTTGAGCATTTTCACGCCGGGATCCCATATACTGGTGAACTTGAGTGCAGGTAAAAGAGTTTGCTGGCGTAAGAGGGCAGCCACTAAAGAAATATCTTCAGCCGTTTTTGACACATCGAGACAAGCTGTGCACCTACCTTCATGAACGGTCCTTGGCAAGCGGGTCCACAGGTGTAATAGTTTGCAGCTTCCTCAAGGTAAAAGTGCACGGGTACAGGACCGGAGGGAAGTTATATTAGGGTGGCGTCTCCATACTCTGCCCGAGCTAACCTCAATGTCTGTGACCAGCACCGATAGCAAGATCTTACAGGGAAACACATACTCAGCAGTAGAGAACAACTACATGTGAGAGAGCCCAGGCAAGTTACTCATCAGGCTATGGTTAGAGGTGCGGCCTTCCCTGAGGTAGCGGCGGGCAGATTACGGAAACGGCATCCGGGGATCATTACCCTCCAGCTCGTTCCTCCTTTTGAGCGAAAGGTGACACACCACTGCAGCTGTTGATTCCATTTAACACATGGCGATGACTAGGATCCGCGGAGGTGTGTGTACAGTTCGTCTTCAAGGCAGGGCACGTAGCCTTGAAGAAGTGCTGCCCTGATGAAGACCGACTATGAGAAGCAGCGAGATGTGGATGTTGCTTGATTAACTTTCATGTGAGTTTTGTTGATGAAGCGCAGATGTTGCTGTTGGGAAACGATTCCTCTATAAAATCGGGATAGGATGTGACGCACGGTTGTGTCTAGTGTGAAGTTCATTCACTGCTTTCGGCACGGTCCTCGTGTGTTCAAGTGGGGGATGAGGGGTTCAAGTGGGGGGTGAGGTCGTATTTCGAGCAAGGAATCCGATGAGGCACTACTTACTAGATGATAGCGAAACCTTACCGCTATACTGACATCCAAGGGGGGGGAAAGAAAACACTTTCTCCTTATCTTCCTATGGTTACAATTTATTAAAATCTGATCGGACATTTCTACCACCATATTGAAGAGCATATTAAATACTATCATGATACTCCGCCACAGCCTTCTGGACGAGCGCCATCGAGAGATTCTGCCACGCGACCGTGATTCGGTACCTGAGTTCAGCGAGATCGTTGATTTCTCCGCCACTGTAGACCACCCTGTTGAGCTCCGCCCGAACCGGGTAATTGAGGGGTTTAGGTCAGGTGACACACTTGGATATTCCGTCTTCTTCAGGTACTCAACGCCTTCCATTCCAAGTAGGCGAGAGTTTTTCCAACGCCCTTCGATTCCGTGTGGAGGCACCCAATCCTGTAGCAGTACGAAGTTTCCAAGAAGGTAGAGGCAATGACATCAAGGCAGGATATTCTTCAGTTGGTCGATGTAACAGTCAGCGTTCACTGTCAGTCCGGGGACCACGATGACCATATCGTTCTTCCCATTCCAGGAACTTCCGGTCCATACCATCAACCCGTGCCCTGGTCCTTGCAGAGAAAATGATATCCTGGACCAGAGCGACGTTGTCGGAGCTACTCGATGTTGGAGATCTTCCAGATTAAGGGGGCCGTTCCCAGGTTGCTGTCAATGAAGGTGATGGACGAGAGCCTGCTCCTGCTTATCGAGGAACATCTTCGGCATCGTCCGCTCTGGTACTCGTATCCACGTATACTGTACTCTCTCTAGGTTGCGTATACTTGCACTGATATTTGCCTCGGGCAAAGTGTCTTTTTTAAGCTTCCTGTACATATGAAAGTAACGAGAGCAAGAGCTTGTATACGTTACAATTCAGTAGATCACAAATCACCGACTGCATCGCTCAGTAAAGTGGAGAGGTGCCATGATTTGAATGAGGGAAGGAAAATGCGGATGGGTTACCCTATGTTTTAGCCTAGAGGTCTTTAGTGTTGTATAGCGTTGTGAAAGCCCTTTCAGGTCGGGTTTTATTCCTATTGGCACGCCGCTAAGATTAATCATGGATGCTCGATGTTGAACAGTTAATATACTAACGCTAGAGAAGGTGGTATTGAGCTGGGAGACGGGCAAGAGAATCGTAATTTGCCGCTCCGCCGCACGCGGCGATGGACGCGACAGTTTCTTAACTCGTGTTAACCTGTCGATTGGAGCACCGGACTTCATGTAGACCCCGTCATCGTAGACATTCATGACTATTTTAGTTCTGAATTGCTTGTTGTCGCCATCCTCTACCTGGAACCATCGTCATTTGCGAGCGCGACGTCGCACGCGACGCCCACCAACGCGGCGAATCACGATTCTCTTGTCACATACTCTCAGCCCTCATAAGTCATAAAAAAGAGTGGTATTTGTCAGCAAATGACAGAGGAAGACCAACTCGTGTGTCGGTGCCAGGGCACCATTGGTTGGGGATTTTTGTCGAGTCCATACGACCCCACTCCTTTTTTGGGGTTGGTACGACACCCCCCCCCCCCCCACCTCCAGCCCTCTGTCCTCATCGGATCGAGCCGTCGAGCGGAGAGGTGGAAGGGAGGGTGGGGGGGGGGGTAAATAGCACATGTAATTCTCAGATTTTCCCCAGCTTCCTGTTACTTTTTCCAAAATTCCCCGAGAAGTTCCCTACTTTTCCCAAAAATTTTGCTGTCCATCGGGGGGGAGGGGGGAAGTGTATAGTAAGCATGGAACAGGAATCACGAAAAGTCATTCATCACTCCCACCTTTCCTACAAATGCCAGAAAGTAAATGCACCCCCCCCCCCACTTTACCACGTTCGTGAAGCGAGAAAAATCAACTAAAATAATTTGTTCTCAGCCCAAATACGACCCTCATGCTGGAGATTCCCCACCAACGATGTGCCCTGGTCGGTGTACGGCTTAGTGCAGTTTTTCCGCGCGATCACATAAAGGGCAGATCACCATAACAGCTAATGCGTTCGATCTACCCACATAAATAGCATTACATTACAGTGCTGGTCGCCTCCTGCTACTGGGGAAAATGTTCAGAGAATACGACCCTTCTAATTCCTTCCTTTGTTACGGCCCCCTTACCCATCCTACCTACATACCACAATCCTAGATTCCCCCCCCCCCCCCCCCCCATTTCTCTACCATCTTTTCCAGTTCTTTTTTTCCGGAATTTCACATCACAATTTAAATTTCACAGACATCATTTCACGAAGAACTTACAGTTCTTGCCCGGAATTTTGCTGTCAAGCCGGGCGGGTAGGGGGGAGGGAGGCATAAAGTACATGTGAAACGGGAAAAAAAGCAAAAAGTCAATTAACGGGAAAAGTTTTTTCCCAACAGCCGCTTTCTCACAAAGGCAAAATGCGACATCCTCCCGCTAGTTAATTTCCCACCGTACGGCTTGGCTTTACAGACACTGACGACTCCACCGCTGAAGCGTAGATGTCCGCTGCTACACAAGAGCACCGGTTGGTTGTAGACCTTCTCCCAGAGTGCTGTGGGCTCTAAGCGTCAGTGACCCACTCCCCCAGCCCGACTCTTCCCCTCCTATACTATCGCCCGACAGTTTTGGGGCTGGAGAAGAATATATGGGCGTTTATGTTGAGCGGGGCTCTTCATGATATTCTCTGTTTCTACATGGACACCGAAAGAAGGCGTGATTTAAATGGATTTTCAGAATGGGCTGAGTTAGTACCAGTAGAACGAGGATCAACTCGAGGCTGAGGATCACGACCACCTTGAATTCTCCAACGTGTAGTCTAGAAGCGACATACGTGAAGGTTGATTCAATGAATCCCATTCATATTAAGGGCGTTTCATGCATACACTCCTTATCCCTGAGCCACAGTAGGCGTGGCATTTGAACATGGCACGGAACTGATTACTCGTGGAATATTCCGGTCTGGGACAAGTGTCATCTTGTTCTGTGTTACAAAGCCCCGAAAACAGTTGGGTCAAAATGAGAATATTCCATCAGAAGTATGCACACCTCTAGGTTAAGTTGAAGAATGTAGCCACGTATACCCGATCTCAGGGATTTCGAGTATACAGGGGGGGGGGCCAAAAAAAAGTCATTCCGGCCGAGTCACATATGAGCGAAGTTTTCGCAGCCCAGACAGAGGAAGTGGATATGAGTACCAGGGCGGAAGATACCCAAGATCTTCCTCTATAAGCAGGAGCCGGCTGCCGCCATCGCCTTCATGTACGCCAAAATATGAAGTCATCTCCAGTCGCGGCCTGACTGGAGAACGCCTTTGGAATTCACGTGGCCTCCAAACAGCTGCGGAACTTCTTGAATGGAATCACCCATGGAGACCAGTACTCTTGATCTGCAAGACCTCAAACATCGAGCAGCTCCGGCAACGTCGCTACGGTCCAGGACATCATCTTCACCCCATTCACCAAGGCGCGGGTTGATGGTGTGGACCGGCCGTACCTGGAATGGGAAGACCGATATTTTCTTTGTAGACCCCGACTGAAGGTGAGCGCTGGCGGTTACATCAAGTAACTCGAGAAGGATATCCTCCCTACATGTGGTCGCCCGTACCTTCTTGGAGACCTTGTGCTGCTACAGGTTTGGGTGCCACCACATGGAATCGAAGGGTTTTGGAAAAACTCCCGCCTACTTCGTTTCGTACCTGATGAAGATGCAATATTAAAGTATGTCCCCTGACCTGAACCCACTCAATTACCTAGTTCGGGCGGAGCTCAACAGGGTGGTCTACAGTGGCGGAGAAATCAACGATCTCGCTCAACTCCGGTACCCACTCACTTTCGCGCGGCCGAATCTCTCGATGGCGCTCCTCCAGAAGGCTGTGGCGGAGTATCGTTATAGTATTTAATGTGCTCTTTAATATGGTAGTAAAAATGTCCGATAAAAATTTAATAAAGTGTAACTTATAGCGCCTTGAAAGTCATGGAGGCAAAATGACTTTTTTTGGCCCCCCCTGTATATGGTCTGTCAAATGGCTTGCAAAGACAGGTGATATTTAAACGGGACGCGTCGTACGTTGGGAATACCCAGCGATGGAGGGTCATACTTGATCGCTGGGTCGCTACAGGGAAAGGGCGTGGGCGCCAGGAGATTTCGGGCAAAGCAAATGTGATATTCGTATTCGGGAGGTTAAACTACCTCAAACTACTGGGCAAGATTCAAGCCAAATCTATCCATGGAGAAAAAAAAAACCGGTCAAAAACTGGCTCGATTCCGTATGACTGGAGCAGTAAAGGGTAAACAGTGCCAAAGTCTGTAGTATGGGAGGTATAATGGGAAGGGGGGGGTTGTACCCAGAGGAAGAAGATTCTGAAAGGAAGGTCTTGATTTCATAGCAAATTTGGTCCCGCCAAAAAAGTAGAGTGCTTTGCCCTCAACCAGCCGTTATAGTCGATGCATCAGCAATCTGTGCCAATTAGTGACTCGGAGCGATGGAAGGCTTAAAAGTTTCCGAGCCACATCATCTCCTCATCCTGCAATCCATGCATGTCTTCCGATGTGATGCCTCCTGAGATTGCTTCACATCCGAGAAAATGCGGTCTCAAAGGAAGAATGGGACCATAAAAAAAGTATTTCTAATGGCTGCCAGTTCAAATTGAAGAGTTAAGCAGTGAAAACTTTTAAAGACCTGAGTAATCAGCTAGTGGTGGGTAAAACGCCAACATCATTTGTCTTGTCGTGCCCGTTGACGCGGGGGAAACCCTTAAAAAAGGTCCAGACGTCTCCCGTGGGAGAAAGACGACAGAGAACGGGTCTCTCCGTAACACAAATCCGTAAGTTCATCGAAGGCGGTCGGTGGCAGCAGCATGTTGACGATGTGGGCGGGCACGAGAACTAGCCGCCACGCGTGCTACACACGCGACGCGTTTCGTCGCACTCAGCTGATTGCTGTCATGGAGGAAGAGATGTGCTCGCTCGTTTATAAACTCGAGCAAAAGTACCTGGACGATGACGACGCCTACATGGATCAAGATCTCGTGCTCACAAATTTTGTAAGTTCTACTGATGCTTTCTTTACTTGTATCAGTAGACTTATTCCCTTTGAAATCGTTGTCTTTATATTGAAATGGTTTAGTTCACTTCTTTTCGTACTTTTAAGTCTTCTACTCGTTTAGAATTCACTTTGTAGGAGAGCTGTAATTCATTTATCCTTTCTAATTAGTTTTAATTGGCACTAGAGCTATGGCGCTTGCACTACGGCGAGCGCCACCTATCAGATCGTTGCTAATTAGATCTTCCGGCCTAGCCTAATGTATTTGATCCGTACTCTAGATAAAACTCGAAAACCTGTTTTTCACCAGCTACTCATTAGTCACACTCAAGCTGATCGCTAAGCAGCATTAAACAAGCATAATGTGATCCACAAACCCCCCCCCCGCACCCCCACACGTGACCGCATCTGTTGACATTGCCATTTTTAACGTTGAAAAACTCCCTTCAGACTGGAAGTTCACCATGTAAAATGGCCAGTAAACGTGCACTGGAATTGGTCGTATTAAACAATGCCAATATATCACATTTGGGCGATGTTACACAGGTGTCAACGCTCATGCAGCATGTCGCTGAGGTATAGCATTTTTCGAGTTCTTATTGCTTCAAAACCCATTTTTTGATCTACAGTTGTGTGTTTTTCACCTTTTGATCTACAATAGATTGTTTTCCCTTTGTCGATCTACAATCGATTGTTTTTAACTTTTTTGATCTGCAATCAATTGCTTTCCGCAACTTTTGATCTGCAATCGATTTTTCGTAAAGATTTTCTACTGTCCCGTCCAATTTCATTTAATTTATTCCAGGCCGATCTTGCCTGGAATAGCATTCGATGGGATTGTGTGGTGGCTCTGCTTAAACATCTACCACGGCTGCGTACACTAAACCTCAGTTATAACCCTTTGGATGGCGAGGTAAATATGCAAATCCATTTTCAACCTCTATTTTCTTTTCTCTCTCTTCTCTCTCATGCCACCGTGATCACGCTGCGCAATTTGCTTTTAACTTTCAAAAAAGTCATGTCCATGAACCAAGTGTCTGAACTTGCTGTTCCTTTGATACTAAGCAGTATAACTTCGCAGCAGCTGGTTAGCAGTAGGGTAAAACTGGCCTGTTTCACGACGTTTGTTAAGTCTGGGCCCTTTTTACCAATTCACGGAACATTGATGCACAAACCTTTCGAAAGTCGTTAAGAGGGGGCATAAAAAGAGCTGATTACGAAGTCGTGCGGTTAGCGCTAGGGCCCTCGGCTACGACTAGTGGTGGAGTTTAAGGTGCTCTAAGGTTCACTGTCTCAGAGACTAGTATCGCTATGTAGTAGTTTCAGCGTACAGTGTAACTTATCGTGGGCCAGAGTTGGAAGAATTGGGGTAAGGGTATGCTGAAACGTACTTTAGGGATCTTCAGCGAGGGGGGTGGAAGGCGTATTTGCCTTCGAGGGAAATGGAAAATGATCTCGTAGTTGTTAATTTGTCTCGTTCTACGTGCTCACTGCCTAACGTGTTATGTCCCCTAACCCCTCCGCTCCATGGAAGTTTTTGAGAGGAAAACTTGGACAGGTTTTGTAGAAAGCTTCCAAAACGTGCTGGGACAGGATGGGAAAAGGGGGAAAAAAAAACAGGGCGTCCAAACACGACTGGCGGAGGGGGGGAGGGGATGATAACTTGCTAGAGACGATGTGGTAATAAGGCTAGTCGAAAGGGCAAGTTCCCGATCCCATTCCCACTTTCCCATCGAAACGACAATTTCTCAGAAAGCCGAGACGAAACAGGTTTCAAAGGGCATACGTGCGAGAAAGGTGGTAGATTGTACTATGACTACACGTAAGTCGGCTTCTAGGGCTTCTTAACAAAGTATCCACTCATGCAAGGGTGCAGCACATCAAGCTGAGTGATGCCTAAGTTCATATAGGGGCCATAAACCCGAAGAGGTAGTGAAAGAACCATAGAGGTGAACCAGCTTGGCTAAGAGTACGTCTGTAATTTAATTCCGTTTCGTGTACCCTTTTCGTCTGTCACGTTCTTATTCAGAATTTATGAGTTT
>MU912306.1:39759-58990 GCA_036418165.1 Cooperia oncophora
TGAAGGGCACAAGAAGTCCGTATAGCGCGACTCTTGTAAAAAATGCAGAGAGGGAATGTCGTACACAACCCGGGAAGAGGGGAGAATTAGGCGAATTCCGGCGACGGAGGGACATTTTGCGCTTTTGCTGCTTCCTGTTGCCCGTGTTCTGCTTTGCAAGACTGCTCCTTTACAAGAGTTGAGTTAGTTCCTACAAACTTTGAGTAGTATCACTCCACGGCTCCACCAGATTACACAAATCTGCTTGCGGCCGGGCTGCTTGACACGACTAAACAAAGCAGCAAAAGTGCAAAATCCCCCCTCCCCCACCCCCTCCGTCGCCAAACTGCGCCAGGAATTACATTTAAGTACTGCATTCTCCCTCGCTTGTTAAGCTGCTTCTGAAAGCGTTTTAGCGCAGTGCGCTTGGGGGGCACCGACGTAGCTTAGCTTGTGGAGATCACTTTGTAAAAACCTGTGAGTTCCTGTGACCAATCTGACTCACTCGCAGATTCACAGTATCTCACAGGTCTTACCTGAAGGAAACTTGTTATTCAGCAAAGTAACAAATATTTAGCGAAAGTGCAAAATGTCCCTTCCAACCGAGTTGCGCCACTGTTTGTGACTTAATACTTCTTAAGTAGATCATAGCGCTAATAACCTTGGGGAGCATAGGGACCTTTTGTTCCCGCAATGAAGACGAGTTGAATTTAAAAGGGGAGGTGGTGGAAGAGGAAGTGGGAGGAGCTGCTGAGTTGGTAAAGCACTTCAAGGGACGGTACTTCCGAGCGCTTTAATTGTGAACCGTGGTAGGTAACCTTCCGTAGAGGACGGTACTTTTATTTGGACAACGTCATTCCCTCTTTGCACTAGCAAATTTTTAAAATGCACCCCCCCCCCCTTACGAGGTTATTATTACCTAAATCGCTAATCGGAATCCAATAGGTCCTGACGTCCCACACGTACTGACTTATTCATTATTGCTGTTAGACATAATGGCATGCGCTAATGTTTAGTTATTGTTCTTAACGTTCCAGTCCGACCACAAATTACCCCCGATACGAGCGCGCGCAGCTACCAGCAACCGGTTGACCCAGTTTGACCCCCGTGGGGACTGAGCGTGCACCTGACTGCTTTAATTGGAAAGCGTTTGATTGCTACTGTTCGGGCCGTTTTACCATATTTGATGGTTTATGAAACGAGCACATAAAAAGTGTGTATTCATGTGAAGTTTACTGGCGCAGTCGGCGAGGGGAGTCGGCTGAGGGAGGGCATTTTTACTTCGGCTGCCTTCTTCCATTTGTCAGGTCAAGCATATAAAGAGAGATCTCGTGAAGTCTGTGATATTTCTCTATATGATCTTGAGCAGTCTAACGTCTGCAAACTCTTTGCAAAACAGTGAGCACAACAACGAGACCCCTCTCCCCCCTCTAGCCGAACTGCACCAATTCGCGTTCTCTGAGAAATCGAAATTTGGCACTGCTTACCCTTTTGCTACCACAGTCAAATCAGACCAGTTTTTTTCCGATTTTTTTTTCTAGAAAGGCATATTCAACTGATAGTTGTACTGAGTAGTTTAACATGCTGAACGCGAAGATCGCATCTGCTTGACACAAAAGCGCCAGGCGTCCGCGCCACAGGGGTCGACGCCAAAATACCCCAAGTTACCAAATTCGCTGAAAACTTGTTTTCAGGAATAGTTTGACCTCCTCCAACTCGAGTATCCATTAGCTCGGCTTGAAACCGCCTGGGCTGGTTGGAGCTAGTTATTATGTAGGGCTAATCAAGCCTTCCACCCCTCTGGGGTCGGTGACTTGCTACTAGACCCATCGTTAGGACAAATACAGTGACTTGAACCTGACTGTCTACTTGACTTGTACATCCACTGGCCCATAAGTCATTGTTTAGCAATTAGCCCTTCGATCATCGACCTCGGAAAGATAAAGAACCAATTTAGGTCAGGTAAAGACCATACCAGGGGCAGTTCGGCGAGGGGAGGGGAGGAGGCATTTTGCCTTTTGCAACTTTCCATCGATGTGTCGACCCATCTAGAGCTTTTGCTTTTGTTGACAGGTTTTTGCCATGGTAGCTGGACGATTTTCTCCAGCTTCACAATTGAAGAAAAAGAAGGAAAGGTGAACATATTAAGTATGTAAATAAAAGTGATTCGTTTCGCCTCTAAGTCAGACGAATCACTTTTTAGACGTCAGACCCCCGAAGCTCAAGACCTCACAGGTTTCACTAAAGTGAGACTCGTAATCCGGAACTAGTGAAGTAACGAAGGTGCAAAATGTCCCTTGTCACCACTGCGGCAGCATACTTCTTTCTGATGTTACTACTACTCTGCGTAGAGCGTAGAAATAGAATGCCGTATCCCGGCAAAAGGTTGATCAGTGGCAAGCATCAGCCCTTTAGAGCTGGTTGCTAGCTGTTCCATCCCTATTACTAGTTCATAGATCCTCGGGCGACTCCACTCGGTCGCAGTTTTCTAGCCAGTAATCCATGTTTTTTAGTCCGAGCTACTCCTGATATTTGTCTATTTACAGATCGTTGGAAAAACAGTGCGGGATACCGTATCCACGTTTACGAATGTTTCTCACAACGAAAGATGGCCGAGTAGAAGAGTTCCGATATCCGGGCATGTCATTACATTATTATCGGATCGAAGACGATGACATTCTCAATTTGCAGGTGTGTAGTGTCCTTCCTTTGTTATAATGGTCCGACTAGGCTTTCGAGAGATCGGAAGGGTCTTTGGCAAATATTGTTCAGATTGCGTTTATGTATCGGGCCAATATTGGAGAAGCAATGTGAAGCGATACAAGCGCAATGCTTTCGAGTGCCATTCACCTCGCTCGGCGACTTGAGCCTCCCTTGTCGAGGACGAATCGAGCGTTTTTCGTAAGGGGTGTGCCTCGCCGAGATATTTTGCCACCGCTCCCTGCGCTTCCCTCATTTGCACCAATTTGTTGGGCGGCTCTGGCCATTCAAGCATATTTTGGTGCAGGCAGCCAATGGACATCGAGCGCATGTGTATATGACTTGTTGCGTCGGCTTTTATGATGGTGGCCATTAAGTATGCCGTGAACGGACATGTTGCCCAGGCGGAAGCCGAACGATCCCACCTGCCCTTGCCCTTTGAAACCGGTCCCGTCTCCCGATATTTCAGGCCAGACACCGCCGTCCACGCAGTGTCCGTTGGCGCTCTGAGTGCGCCCTTTCTAGCTTTTAAAAAACCTGTTGTGGCTCTCGGGCAAATATTATTGGGCGCATCTGGAACTATTGGCTTCATTCGAGGGCGCAAAATTCAATAATAGGGACAAGCCTTCTAAGACGCTAGGTGTCAGCTCGGCTAGTACAACTGACTGCTCTTTGGTCGATATGTTGGTGCTCCTCTTTGAGGGATAATTGAAACATTCAAATTGTTTTAATTAGATCCCCAATAAATCTTAATCAAGTGGAGAGTAACTTCCGCTATTTCATTTCTATTTTATATTTTCCTTAACACATATGGTTTCGAAGTAAAGCGCATCTGTCCTTTCGTTGGATACCAGATGTACCGAAAGCGTCCGCAGGAGGGATATTTCTGCGCGTGTGAGCTGGAGTAGTGATGAGGGAAGGGATGAAACTTGGCGTTGTGAGATAGATGAGCGAATCCAGAACGACGGGTGTGTAAAGCAAAACAAATGAGAAGCGCAGGAAGGCCCCCTTCATTCAACATTGCCATTATTTATGTCATTTCGTATTCTGGCGTGTGTGGACGTTAGTGATTCGTCCAAGGGTAAAGATCGCCCCCACAGGAATTTAGAAGGCGATGAAGATTAGTATGGTCAGTGGAGA
Source organism: Cooperia oncophora (assembly GCA_036418165.1). NCBI lineage: Eukaryota > Metazoa > Nematoda > Chromadorea > Rhabditida > Trichostrongylidae > Cooperia > Cooperia oncophora. The sequence goes on from MU912306.1 coordinate 43,579, forward strand.
AGATTACCTGCCACAGAAGAAAATGGGCTTAGATCGAGGGTTTCCCGCCCAAGATCTTCTCCGTACTAAATTAAAGTTTCAGGAAAACAGGCGGTACATACACCAAACTGAGGGCGTAGGGGTAGGAATGCACAGGACATCACTCAATCCCCGCCCAAGCAGTCCTTAGTCAGGTGGGAAGCGGAATGAGCGTCTAGCTCCCTGGCTTCACCCGGAGCTTGTGCAAAAGCCGTGCAACCCAAGCTAATAAACTTGGGTAACTAAATCGGCGGTATGCCTAGCTGTCGCATTCACGGAGACGGCACATTTAATTTCACGCCCAGTTTCCGGTGCACTGTAGACACCCTGTTCTTCTGAACTTCTAATATTGTGTTCTCGGTGCTCCTTCCACTTCCCAGTGCCTTCCCTCTTTCGAGCGGGTTTCTAGTTGACGCCCATCTGAAGCCATTCTTTTTGCACAGCAATACACAAATCTTTTCATGCGTGAAGGAGGCTTCCTCTTCTCAATTTGCCATGGAATGCTCGCCGGATCCACTTGAAATACGAGCTAAGAGGCGAAAATTTGTGCGAAAAACTCGTTAGCTAGCTGTTCTGTTAGTAAGAGCTGCGTGAAGTGTCTAGCAATGTGTCACTTTTTGACCCCATGGCTTTCCCAGGGATCAAGGTGAAGCCAAGGGTTAAGGCAGGGAGGAGTAGGACCAGTTTGGATACGTTAGCTGATTGGAGTATGAACTTCCTCTTGGGGGGGGGGTGTGGAGGTGCTGTGGTGACAAGTGGCATGCTTACTACGCGCGGGGTCCAGGCGTCCTATCCCAGATGGGCTTTTACCCAGGTCAGCCAAGCTGGGGACGGTAAATTGGTACCGAGTTCTTCTGGTAAGATAAAACACTGACTTGTACATCGGCTGGCCACCGCAAGTCATTGTATAGGCCACATCGCATTCAATAAGCCACTACGATTCTGAATGGAAGTAGAATGCGTGCCGCATCCCAAAAAGGAAGTGAACGGCGAAGGCTATCCTTTTTAAATGTCCTTTTGGGCTGGACATGAAATTGGCCGAAACTACAACAGCTCAACGGTTAGTACTTGAATCCACCGTTTTCCAACGAAAGAGTGATCGCTTTTCTCAAGGAGTTTGAGAAACTGCTCGTAGATGGATTCGACCTTTTCAAGTCGGTTCCTTTTGAAGTTTCCGAATCTTTTCTCTCTCAAGAAACGCGGCATTGACCGGGATAATTAGCTGTGACATGCCACGGGAGAAACTAATGCAGGGGAAACAGCGAAACCCAGCATAGTCTCTCAGTTCCTTGCTGGGTGACGCTGTTACATGCGGCTCAGGCTTAGCATAGAAGGAATTGTGGCCAGGACATATCCTAACGTTAAGGGAAGTTTTCGCAAAATACAACCCTCCTCGAAATTCACTTCCCTATTACGACCCACCCCCTTTCCTCACCTCATCCTGCCTACCTTTTTCAAATTCCCCATCTTCCTACCACTTTTCGTTTTTTTCATATAATTCCTCCACTTTTTTTCTCTAGTTTAAAAAGAAGAAAATGATGGATTCACAAACTATTATGAAGCAAGGTGGGTCTTTTCAACCAACGCCTTCGAAAGAGGGATGGACAAAAATCAACAACAGATATTTTCACACAACCAAAAGCATTTTTGCATCTTCCTCAAAGGCAAGAACGGCTCCTCCTCTCCCTCCAGCGACAGAATACGGCCACCCCCTCTCGTCGTCTCTTTTGGGTTTTCTTGTCAAGCCACGAAATGATTCTTGTCAAGCACAAGTCCATTGTGGGCTTCACAAGTTGGACTGGAAAGGCTTCGCTGAATACTATTTGGTGCCCCACCAAGCCGACCATTGCCGAAAATAGTTTGGTAAGGGTGGACGAAATATAGAGTAACAGCCGCGCCGTGTTAGCCTCACTTGGCTGATGGCATAGTGGTACTCCCTTTCCTAGTTTTTGTCAAAAGTATGACGTGGGTAATCGGAAGTCTTGGCGCGGTGTAACCGAATTGTTCTCAGCCACTGGGAGAGTTCGCGCGCAGAGATCCTTCCTGGTGATCTCTTTTAGTGCGTCGCCAACGGCTAAGGACGTGTTTTCTATTTTCAAGGGTTCAGTTACGACAAAACATAGTTGCGGCACTAGCGATAATGGCGTTTGGGGAAAGCGTTTCTTCCGGACTGATTGCACAAACATTCACAACATCCAGCTGCCCTTTTCCTTGTTGAAGTCGTAGAGCATGCATGCAGACATTCGGGACTTCTGGGTGCCCATGGCTCAGAATAAGTAGTTGAAAATCATTATGCTTCACATGGAAACAATTTTATTCGTAACTTCTAAGTTATTCATATAATTTTACGTCGGATAAGCGGAAAAAGAGGGCATTCTCATCGTTGAAAACTAATCGGTATCCAGAGGTTTTAACTATTAATTAGCAAACACTCTAGAACAGAGAGAGTACACTCCCCTAATTGTCGCGCTGGCTGCTCAACACTGCTATACTCACCCATAAATCACACAAGCGTTATTGCCCGGGGCCACGGAACACTCAGAAAAAAGTACAGGTATTGATAGGGTAGTGTAGCTGTTCTCTCCTTGTTTCAGGAGGTGTAAAAGGGTCACAATAAGGGCCACCCACTGATATATTATAACGAACCCCATTAGAGCTCACAGGAAACAATTAGTGGCGGTTGGTGAGGTGATAAAAGAGGGGTGCTAAGTCGTTAATAAGTCATTGTGTTGATTGTAAGGTGGTTTGATTTAACTTCACACAAGGGTGATAAATGATATTTATTGACCTTACGTTTCGGCGTTCTGGTTGGAAATTTATGTAACCAGAAAAACGTAACAGAGACCTGATTCTTGAAGAGAATTGTGACCGTTAAATCGTTTATTTGTAGACAATATTTCATTTCCAGCCACTGTTCAGATGTGGCATTGAGATTGGTTCAAATTAGCACTAATTAGACAAAGAGAGTCCCTAAAGTCCCATATAAAGTCTGCCTTCAGATGTAGTCTTGATTCCTGCAGGCGACAGGGCGTGGCGACGCGGCGTGGATTAGCGCGCTGCCAAGGCGGCAATGATGCCATTCTAAGTGTAGGGCAATTGGCGCGAAAGACTGTTCTTGCTGCGCTCTAACTCACGCCCTTTCACACTCGTTATCGTATGCAGGGATCACGATCACGAGTCCTCTCAGTTGAAAACAGTTTTGAAAAAAAAGGTTGAAAAAGGGGAAAAATTGAACAGAAAACGGCACGTACAGCCGTGCAATATAAAATCGGACTCATGTATGGGTTATAGGGTATACAAACGTTAATGTATACCTCTGGAGGGGCCACTCTTGAGTGCAACTTAGCCGCTCTGTGCTGTGAAGTGAGAAAACCAAGTCATGGTGTGTCCAGGGGGGCAACGAAAGGATGGTATGTTCTGAAGTTGACTGAACCCTTTTGAAAATGTCTTGCTATCTCGCTGAGAAAAGTAGACGAGCAGACATTCACACGGCGTGACATGGCTTAGCGGCGTTGGAGTGATCCGTCCCGAGGTACATAGGGCCCGAAAAACAAGCATTCGAATTCCACCTCAGCGCCTTCAAGATTAATAGAATTGAAACTACCGCTGAGGTCTTCTATTACATTTTCATCACATAGAGCCTCCTTCTCTGGTTATTTGTCTTGCACCCCCGTTATTTGCAGTGGCTCTTGGATCATCACAACCTTTCGCTGGTCGCGTTTGGCAGAATCTCTCCTTTTACGATGAACTTTTCTGAAAATAACCACCGCCTCCAACTGACCGGGCCCATCCTATGGCGGGTTTATTCATGGGCTTTTACTATACTGCAAAAGTAGCCATTAAATCTGAAAACAGATTACTCATAAAATCAGTGGTTCTCAACAGAGTGCGGAAACGTGGTGTAGTGCAAAGTGACACGTTTACTACGCTCGTGGTCTGGGCGTCAAATCCTAGATCGGCTTTTGCTCAGGCCAGCCAAGCATTCTACCATTCGGGGACGGTAAATTGGTACGACTTGCTGGGAGGATAGGAGCACTGTCTTGTACATCGGCTGACCACCGCAAGTCATTGTATAGGCCACATCGCATTCAATAAGCCACTACGATTCTGAATGGAAGTAGAATGCGTGCCGCATCCCACAAAGGGATTGATCAACGGCGAAGACTTCATCCTTTTATCTTTTATTTGTCTGTTATTCTGGTTGTAGGGGACCCAGAATGATATTGATATTACTGTTTACATAAGTAATCGACACCAAATGGTCAAGGTGTCATGTTTCAATGTCAATCTGCGGTTGTCATGCGATAAGAAATTTCTGCTTGCTTTCAGTCGAAAATCGTTTGCGCACGTCGCCGACCATTACACAAGAGTGGCACGTGAGATACGAGGATGTGTGTGGTGTGAAAACGAGGAAACAAACTTCAACATGATCATGACCACCAGCTGTTAGTCATCGTCGAGCCAATGATTTTCATTGAATCCAGAAATTCTCCTTCATTCAGGGATTTTTGTACAGAATTTGTTGTGTATTGTTATAGTAACTTTTCGTAGTGCTTCGTAGTTCTGTTCACATATTTCGCCTAGATCGTCGTCGTTATTGTACGACAAGTTGTTAGCCTCGAACAGCCTTGTCTATTCTACTTTTTAGTATAGAAAACCAGTCTGTGATGTGTTAGTAAGTCTAGTGTCTTTCTTTCCAGTCACCGACCATGTTCTTCTTGCTAGTACCGGTTTTGTGGTGACATTTCAGTGAATATTGTCACACAAAGTTATTCCTTTGATCATCTGTACAGAAACTACATTTAAAACTAGTAATTGAGTCAAGTCTAGTATTTCGTCGCCATTTTGTACATATGAGAATTTTCCAGACACATCTGCTGCACCTTGTTACGCCAGGGTTTTATTTGCCCGGTATTGTATTGATTACCATTGATTTTTGTACTCTCATCATTATTTCACGTGTATATATGACCAAATTCAGTGAAAAGAATTTGTTCTATGAAGATTCGTGCCAGTATTGTTATCGTTCACCCTAAATTCCGGCTCGTTGGATGTGAACATGAACCAGGGCACGCCTTGCAGGTGGGGAAAAATTCTGAAAAATTACAACCTGTATTTCAAAATATCCCCCTTGTCCGACTCCGCCCATTCTCCACTCACCTAACATCCTCTTTGATTTTGCAAACTCTCTACCACGTTCTCGGAGTTTTTTTTCAAAATTCCCTTCTACCCAAGAAACTACCATCGAACGGGGGAGGGGGGGGGAGCGTGTATGTAGGTACGAAGCGCACTTGTAATAGGAAAAAACAAAGTCATTAATCGGTCAGTAGTCAGTTAGTATCCGAGGATTTTTCCTAGGTGATCTTACCCTTCGGCGACCAAATACAACCCCCCCCCCCTCCGAGGATTCTCAGCGTCCGGCGCACCCTGAAGACAAGAAGAGGAGGATGATGGTCAGTCCTTGAAGACGCGCCAACACTTGCAATGGATGTTAGACTACTTTTAGCCCTACAGCACATCCTAGGTCCACACAAAGTAGCGAAATGAAAAATACCTGGGACAGGCCAAAAGTCCTACTTCTGAGAGTTTGTTGGATCTTTGCTAATGTGCCTACGATATTTCGTTTTTACAAGTAAATAAGAGCTACATATTAACTGCCCGATTATTTTTTCGATGATCAAAAGATATAATCAAATTTATCGAAAAGGAAGTTTTCTGGCTTGTTCCAAGTTGTTTTTTTCAGTACTCTGCGTAGCCTGAATGTAAGTGACAGCTCACGCCTTTATCCTCCCAAACGAGATTTCTGCCGATGAAAAGGCCTCACGGTGGGGGTGTGCAGCCAGAGCATATTATAAGTCCCCTCCCTCCACACCTAGTCGGCGGCGCGAAAAAAAAAATCGCGTTTCTGACAGCAAATCAGAAATGGTGCCCGCTGGCGTGCCACTCATATAGTCCGCCTTCAAGTCCTGGATTGGGCCAACCGATCCTTCAATCCTCTTAGGACTAGGAACGTTATTATTCGTGAGGATGAAAACATTGACAAGGAAGAAACAATGATGATTCGTCTCAGGGAACAAGCGAAACGGATCATCTGTGCTTTAGAGTGTTTTCCTTTCCAGTATTTTTTTTTATTTCTAATTGAGGGGTCGATTGACCCCCACAGGTCATGTGTAGACCAATTAGCATTCCAAATGCAATTATGATTAACCTTAGGAACAGAATGGGCCACGCTTTCCGGGAAGGGATAAGGTCAAGTGCTTCTACTTTTCCAAATAGTTTCGAAGGATTGCAGGGCTTACTGAAAGTTCCAATCGACTTTGCGTCACACAATGCGGTCTACAGACTTGTATACTGACTGCAGTATAGCGCTAAATAGTACCTTATCTCTCCGGTCTCGGGTAAAGTAATGTGAACGAAAATGCATCTCAAACAATACCGCAACAACGAAGTAATGTACGAGGGCCGTTCTTGTCATGGTGACGATCGATACGCATAGTTGATGCATTGTCACACCCAAAGCAAATGGTCAGCGAAGTGCATTCATGCAGCAAACAGGATTCACAATAGTTGGACTCGTTGAACCAATATGGGTGTTTCCATGGCTGAAAGAAGCTTGCCAACAAGGGGGCTTCGGAATGGAGCATAAAAATGAGCAATAAAATTGAACAAGGAAGCGTTCAAGGTACACTATGGCTATGGATTTCCCAACGAAGGGGACCGCATTTGACAGTTGAGGAGGGGGGGGGTGGAGTCGTAAGCAGAGAGTCTGAAGTTGACCTGAATTTCAGTGGGTGGACCATGCAGCGCCCCATACTCATAGTACGCGACACAACCGCAGATATTGGACAGATACATTGACAGCCTGAAGAGGGGGGGGGGTATGGACACTACATCTCGAAGAGGGATCTTGGCGTCCAACGATTTTCCGCAACGTAATGCTTGACCCTAGGAGGAGGTGCCTGAGGATGAGCCTTGCTAAGTCTCGTTAGCGTGCCTGAAAGTCGCCGAATGGCGGCTGCTTAGAGACCCCGCACCCGTTTCTTTAAATCTAGTCAAACTATCCGCCCCACTGGCTCCAACCCATACTGACAGCGAAGTCAGGTTACTCAGCAGCACCTTTGCAGTTCAGCGGTTTTCACAAGGTCTTTCTGATCTCTGCTCCAGCCCTCGTTTTTATGATTACGTGGGTTGCAATGTTAAAAACCCACGGCAAAAATGCGAAAAGCGGGCCCCGGTAAATTGGTACCTGTGCATGAGCCAGTGGTTTTCAAGTATCATTAAGGCCAAGCCGCGCTATGAATCCTGTTCGGAACGCTATTGGCGTTATCATTAGGTACAACAGCCTTCTTTATTGCGGATGGAGGGACGTATCAGGGAGGAGGAGGAGGCGAGGAAGCTGGGTTTGGCGCGACGCCAGGCCGTCTTCCACCAATGATCTCGCTTGTCTTCTTCAACAGTAGGTGGAGAATGAGCTGTCGCACAACCTCCCTGGAACGCCCCAGCAAACAAAGCTGTACGCCCAACTACTACTACAGGGAGATATTAGGTCGTTGCAAAAGAAATGCAGGATTTTGTTTTTTTGTATTTAATACTTATTTTATTCCAATAAAATGTAAGTGTTATATATCATTCGAAAGCTTATCTAATGCTCTTTCTAAATGATACTTCAAGATTGGTTGTAATTCTTTTTAGAGGCCACAAAATCGTTGAAGGCGTTTTTGACATCGTCTTGGTTTTTGAAGCATTTCTCTTTAAGATAGTTGTCCAGATGCTTGAAAAAGTGGTAATCGGTGGGCGACAGGTCTGGTGAGTATGGTGGATGAGGCAGAGTTTCATAGCCCAATTCGTTTAACTTCTGGAGGGTCGATTGTGCGACGTGTGGTCGGGCATTGTCGTGGAGAAGAATAGGTCCCTTTCATATTGACCAACCTTGGGCACATGCGTTGAAGCTTCTTCGATTTGTTGACAGTACTTCTCTGCCGTAATTGTTTCACCAGGATTCAGGAAGCTGTGATGGATGAGACCGGCGGCAGACCACCAAACATGAGGTTCATCTTCAAGGCTGGTGTTGCCAGAACGAAACTTCTGGAACCAACGTTGGACCGTACATTCGTTGACACTTCCTTGACCCCAAACTTCGTTAATGTTTCGAGCTGTCTCGGCAGCGTTTCGGCCTAGCTTGAACTCATAGAAAAAAATAGTGCGAAATTCACGTTTTGACATCTGCAATAAAACGTCAATAAAAATGATAATAAAAAGAATTACAACCAATCTTGAAGTATCATTTAGAAAGAGCATTAGATAAGCTTTCGAATAATATATAACACTTCATATTAAAGTAACATTTTATTGGAATAAAATAAGTATTAAATACAAGTAAATATAGTAAAAAAAGTATTGACACAAAAGACCAAAATCCTGCATTTCTTTTGCAACGACCTAATATTTGTACCTACTCTTACTGATAATCCACTGTCACTATATGTTGTTGCCCGTCCTTCTGCGGACTGCTGACAAATCTTTTATGACCTATACTCGAAATCCCTGAGATCGGGTAGGCGGGGCATTCGAACACTGTACGGAACTGGTTACTAGTGGAATATTCCAGTCTGGGACAACTGTCATCTTGTTCTGCGTTGGACAGAGACACGACAACAATTGTGTCGAGATGAAAATATGGCATCAGAAGCGTAGAAGCCTTAAGGGTAAGTTGAAACATGCGGCCACGCCTACCCGATCTCAGGGATCTCGAGTGTACACACACCGCTATTTGCAAATATACGCCTAGGTATGACTGAATGCTTCTAGTTACACATTGAAGACGTCGTTCTTCGACAAATATGAAAAGGTTCCACTTAAGCGATTGCGTAGTGCTTTTCTAACTGTATCGCTTTCCCTCTCAGACATCCTGTTTACCTCTTCAAAAATCACGGGATGAGCTTTAAGCCGTTTCCTTTAGTGGACCTGGTGGCATTTCTTGCCATGAACATCATTCGGCAAACGTACGGCTACCAGGGACGGTAGTAATTTGTCTAAATCTCGCAATCAAATGTGATGAGTTGCTCGCAGTTATGCAGAACAACGAGCGATGTATGAGCGAGGCAACCACGCTGGAAACAACGAGCTTCGCTAGGCTATTTGCAAAACTTCGCTCAGCGGTCGGTATCGATCTCATCACCATGCGAGTGGTAGCGCGCACAATTGTCGCTACGCTAATCATTAGTATGCCGACTTAGCGGCGGTCCCTGGTAACAAGCAATGAACTGAACATGGCAAACAGTTATGTTTTCAGTCAAATTAGTTAGTCAAATTTTCATTTTTTTATTCTCACCTCCATCCCCCTAGTCGATTAGGGTAATCGGCTACATCATTTCATATTCTAATGGCACATCTTTATATGATATTTGCATTTTTTTCTAATCACCCCTTGTACCCGTTTTACTAGAAAATATTTCACTTTTTTCAAAGTTTCTCTTCAACTGTGCAATGGATGGCCACGCCCTCCCCACATCTCGATTTACATTCCCTCGGGCCATCAACCCTACCACCCACTTTTGTCCTCCCCGCTATACCTAGGCCTGTGATCTAAGCATTTCTGGACTTGGAAAGCTGTTGAAGAACCCCCAACTCGCACCACAGAGATGGCCATCTTTGAAAAGTCCTCTGGAGGACTTTTCACTGCACAGAACGGCGACTATCTGCGTCTCTCCGTTTCGCGTAATGTCTCCACCCTCGTGGTTGAGAACTCAAGTGCGACATCATAACGTCGCAGTTCAACGGAGGATAGCAATGTTCACCTCAGGTCGTGGTAACGACCACCCAACCTCGACCTTTCTTAATAAAGTCTCTGGAATAGGCGTTTTGGACAGTCGTCCTTACCGCGAGCTGATGGTTACCTGTGAACTGCCAGTTTATGCCACATTACTACCGTCCCAGTTCTTATTCATTCCCGTTTCCAGGGTAACGTGCTCCTGCGACAGACGTTTATGTATGTAATCATGAACTTCCCTCATAATTACACCTTCAAAATCGCAGAGTACCTGACTTAATGACTTGTTACACATTAGCTTAAAAGAGACTTAGGCCAAATAAGAGAAATTGAGGTGAAGTGAGAAGTACTACAGTCTCCCAGTGAAACCAGAAAAATGACTTCTTGTATGAGGACTGTGTTTAGTGGCTGAATATATTGCTTTTCATATTCTATGGCCTTTCTAGACTTAGTCCAACGGCAGCGAAAAATGAAACTTCACATCCTCTGGACGTGACATTTCCCAGCAATAAAGGCATAAGGCACGATAACTAATAACCGGTAATCGGTCTAAAATGGTAGCACTATTGCCATATAGTGAGGAAAAACGGCGAAAAAGCGAAGTGAAACGGTTGAAAAACTACAAAGAAAACCTTTGCTCTAGACGACTTAGAAAGCAGTTTCGGACGAGTTTCCTGCTAGCATAGTGGCAGTAACCGCTACGCTGGATACTTCTGCATATATGTATGTACTCTTTTATCCATTCAGCACCGCAGTTGTTTCATGTCAATCCCTTTGCCTCATATTGCACTTCTCATTAGGAGCGATAGCATCAGCATCGAACGTAAATTTGTGAGCGGGCGAGCGCGGTGGGCGTCCAGGTCGGTATGTTTCAGCTTGTAAGAGCGCTATAAAAGTATCTTCCTTGAAAAAAGCGCCAGGCAACATCCGCACAGGAGCTCGGAACCTGTTAGGCGTGTTAACCCTACACGTCTATGGGATTTGTCGGGCCACATGCCCTCAAGATAATCGGTCTAGATTGGTAGCAATGGTGCCATATAGTGGGAGAATGGCGAAAAAGCGAAGTGAAACGGTTGAAAAACTGCAAAGAAGCCCTTGCTCTAGACGACTCAGAAAGCAAATTCGGACGAGTTTCCTGTTGGCACAGTGGCAGTAACCCTACGGTAGATACTTGCTTCGTTGGCGAAGCAAGTATCTACCCACCCCCCCCCCCGATGACGAAAAATTGCTCACAAAAATGTTCAATGTTCAGTCAGGATGGCAGAGAGGGAACCCCACTTTCCGCTATTTCTCTAAGCTGATCAACAATTTCTTGGTTAGATTTCTCCCATTTGTTCCTACCACACCCAGTACCTTCAATCAGCCTCCCACTCAAAATTTATCCCGTAAAGACAGATCCAAATCTTACCAGCTGTTGGCAATTCTGTTCAAAATTGGAAATGAGAGAATCAGGACTTCGCAGTGAAGAAAAAGGTGAAAGAAACGACCGAAAACGCAAAACAAGCCTCCCAAGATTGGACGAGTTCTCTGAACTGACTCATGCCAACAAAACGATACTGTTGAAAAGGTCAGCTGTGTGCATCCCCTGGCTCACAATTGTGTTGCTTGTGCACGCTAAAATTTGGTGCAAAGCGGGCTGGCGCCAGACCAAACCCAACCCCTGACACACCCCAGCTGACTGCAGCGAAAACAGTTGTTTATGAAGGGAGCTCAGGTCTTCCATTTTTTCAAACTTTACAACATTCATTTGCAATAAATAACCACATAAATAAACAATGTATACAATGAATCACTGTAAAAATTGCCTGTTTACAGTGACTAGGTGAAATGACTTTGATAAATATTTAGCAATGATGGCAACTTTTTTGACACTTTGTCTTCATATAGTCTCTGAATATCAGCTGTGTACACATTCCATTACTTGCCCATCGTTCACACCACGATCTAAACGATTTAATTATACGTTGATTCTAAATACACTCCATATCCCGGCGATGGAGAGGGCGTAGTACTCCGTCTGAACATATGCGCGGCTGCGTTTTTTGCGGGAGGCTGCTCAGGACAAGTGCCATCCTGTCTCATGCTGAATGAAGGAATGAGTACAAATGTCCTTTAACGACAACGTCTAACCCAAAAGCGCAATCGTCGTCACGTTCAAAAGAAGTTTGCAGCCATGCCTTCCCCATCCCCGGGATACGGAGTGCAACTGGAAGACCTGGCAAAGAAATTGTACCGAGAGTCTTCACAGGGAGTAGTAGCAGTAGTAGGAGTAGTTGTAGTAGTAGATATGGAATCTCCGCAAACATCGCAGCTCTTCGCGCAGTACTTGCGCATGAAGTGTTCGCTGAACCTCGATTGACAATGGCCGGCACGAGAGAGAAACTCGCAGTCGGAACGTCTATAAAGTTCCACGTCAATATTAGGAAGAAAAATTATAATACAACACTGAATTTAGTAGATGCAGCAAGTAGTTAAAGGGACGATTCACACTGAGCTTGTGGGTCAGGCCTATCATTTTGTGTTCCTTGTGGGAGCATCCATCCTAGCATCAATTTTGTTGCAAAGGAAAGGCAAAATGTCAGGTTTCTCTGCAGTCATACCGCTGAAGCCAGTCGGGGCTTTTCGCCGCGCGTGGGTTTTGGCGCAACGCCAGCCGTTCTCTCAATTGTTGCTGCTTGGAAACTTCTTGGGGGGAGAGGGGACGGCCGCTATGTGATGGCGACTGTATGTCTGTGAGACTATATTCCCTCTGAGCCAACCGAAAAGGAGTGGGCAACTAACATCTGACTGTAGCTAGGCGTATGGCTGGTCGTGCAGCGTGATGCGTGTCTGAGGGTGCGTTGCTGGCAGGCAGGGTTACAAAAGAACATCTGGCTATCACAACCCTTCAACTTTACTACCATCTACTCCCAGTGCGCCAAATGACATCCTTTTACAGGTGCGAACCCGCCCACTTTGCCCCTGGAAAAAGCTGGCCTCACAGAAAATCGTGCATTGCATTTCTACTGAGGAATAACAACAAGCTGTGATTCTATAAGTTGGTTGAATCGTGGGCGCTGTTTATCGACGGGGGCATTCTGCTTTTCATAGATTTGCCAACCCATCTAGGTACCCTTTTTTCGAGTTGACACGTTTTAGGATGGTGGCTAGACGATCTTGCTCCAGCTTCACAAGCGTTCACAAGTTTTACCAGAGTGAGATTTGTAAACCGGAACCAGGGAAGCAATTATAATACAAAATGCCCCCCCCGTCGATAACAGCGCCTAAATTGTGCAGTGAAAGCATCTGAGATGGTGCTGGGGAAATTGAGTTTATGCACACTGTCACACGCAAGACTGGGCAGTACATTGCCATACCTGTCAGAACATGTTTTAGTGAGTATTTGAAGCAGCTCGCTCTCTGTGGTAACTGTAGGGCTACTTGTCACGAGAGTAGCATCAACATCATCTGGATCCGTTGTTGACGTTGAACTTGACGTATCCACTTCCGTTTTACTTCCTATCATCGTCTTTTGCAGTGAGCTCGGTGGTGTTTCTGGTAATATTCTGACAATATTTAAAATTCTCGGAAAATACCACAAATGAGATCAGCAGTACGTAGTTAATTATTACTATCTGACATTTTTATCAAAATTAGCTGATGACGTAAAACAAGGTAATGACACAATCGTTAGTAATTTCCTTTTTTTGACAAAAACCTTAGTATTTTCTTCTTGCTCAAGAAACTGCTGTCATTATCAATGAAGACAATCGAAAGTCAGCGATGCGTGGGTCTTGGCGCAGCGCCAGCCTGTTTCCCATCGGTCGTTGCGTATGAGAGCATTAAATGAGTGATGGGAAGAAAGCTAGCTCCGTTCGAACTCATGCGCGGCTGGCACGCCCCGGATAATTTCGGTGATAACAGCGTTTCTCCTTCGAAGCGTGTAATCGAAAACCATTCTGCCCGTGCGTCGCGTGGTTCGAGGCACGGTGCACCTTATATCGCTAGGATAAGGCAAAGATTGTAAGTAAACTGGTAACTCACCAGACTGAGGGCAATTATACAACTTATTAATCTTGTACAAATCCAGTTCACTGAATCCATGGCGCTGCCCAATTTCGACACCCTTCTTTCGTGGCTCTATCGTTGGTTTTCCGTTCTGAAATTCTTTGATCTAATTGTGTAGAAGATGTGTTTCCCTATTTTGCTAACCTTACTGAATGCAGTTGGTGCATAGTGCATTACTGATCCGTAATCATATTCCGTATCAAGATGGTTTACCATATTCAAGGAATACTTGTCAAATTGGTCTGTAATATAAAGTTTTCATAACAATTGCTACTGGGGGTGTTTCACACGTTCCTCGTTAACCTTGAAGGCCGGATTCGACGTTGTTCCAGTTGATAATTACGTGATCATCACGATCTGCTCGACCTGAAAATACAATTGCAGGAGGAGAGGATAGACTTTTCATGTCAATCAGGGTCCTTTTTGGGATGCATAAGCCAAATCATGATTTCTTTGGTTTGGGATATGGCCCATCCAACAACGAGGTACGTCCTGCTGCTGGGAAAATTTTTTGCAAAATACGACCCCATTCTAATGTCGCTCTTTTGGTACGACCTCACTTCGACATCCCCATTCTACCTATCATCTCCTCAAATTTTCTGATTACCTACCATCTCCTCAAATTTTCTGATTTTTCCCTAGATTTTCTAAACACGAATTTGCAGGTGCTAATAGACTTATTGGTGGATAGAGGAACCGTAGAATCCGTTCGATACGCCAGTCTATCTTGTGCGTTAGACGTGTATGCGGTGAATAGAGACGCAGAGACGCTCAGCAAGAGGCTAGACCATGGCAGGAGATGTTGCAAAACGCAATCTTCCTTCGGAAGTTCCTTCTCTGGTACGATCTCTTTCCATACCCCACTGTACCTGCCATCTTCCTGAACTCTCCCTAAATTCTACCACTCAAAGTCCGAAGAAAGTTCCTTCGTCCTCCCCAAAAAAAACTACCATCAAATGAAGGGAGGTGGGTGAGGTACGCAGCGCGCTCCGAACCGGGGAAAGCACCAAGGGAAAGTCAACAGCCGGAAACATTCATCTTAAAAGAATGTGCTCATTTTTTTTCCAAATAAATCCTCTTTCCCGGGGTTCCACAGAGTAAGCTGTGCCCGAATTACGCAGGGCGTTCGATGTACAGTGCAGTGTTTTATCCATTCGGCCAAGTGTAGTACTAATTAACCCACCACTAGGTATGTTTGACTAGAATTGAGCAGACCCAAAATTTCACCCCTAGACCATATGCGAAATGAGCGACGCCATTGGACACCACATTACCCCTCCAACAACGATCATACTGTATTACTAAAGAAACCATCATTCGTACTTGAAGGCAGTTGGCACGATGGTTCTCTACTTAGCCTAAAATGCTAGTAGGGCGCTGTGTAGTGGGAAATGGCGAAAGAACGGAGTGAAACGGTCAAAATCCTGCGAAGAAAAAGCCTCCGTTCTCAGTGACTTGTAAATCGATTTCGGACGAGTTTCCCGTAGGCATCTTGCCAATCACCGCTACCGAAGATACGGCTGCATATGTGTACCCATGTATGCATGCAGCATCACGGCCCTTCGCTTCATAATATGC
>MU912307.1:2169-25640 GCA_036418165.1 Cooperia oncophora
CCTATACATTCCTAGTCGCTGGCTACGCTAGAAATGCGCGTACGCTGACGCATAAGTATGAACGCAGCCCTGAAATTGGCCTAATCTTTGTTCCTACAAGAATGCGGAAAGAACTGAACGCTAATCGATATGTACCTGATTCTTCTCAAGTATTCGGCAGTCACACGTCTAATCTTCTTTGTGGACTCTTTGGTTCTTTAGTTTGGCAGAAGTCGAGTATGAGTTCTGAATATAGCACGAAACTAAAGAGTTCACCGGTCATGTACTTTACTACTTCTTCACAAAAGTTCCTAAATGAATCGCGTTTGAACTTACATTTCATCAAGCTGACCACGGTTTGCCACTGTTGTAGAATTCCGTTTTGAAACAAGTTGTTTCCGTGTCGTTCTGCAATATTGCGTCTATATCGAACCATGTATAAAAACGAACGCAGGAGCTTTGTCTACAAGTATGCTTATCAGGGTACCAGCATACTTCGGCGGGAGCAGACGGCAGCGCAACCATATTTGCTGTGCGAGACTACGCCGCGATCTCTGATCGTCTGGGCTCTGCTGAGGCGGTCATCTGTCGCAATTGCATTGTAACTGGTCTCTCATGGCAAGATAGAACGCCCCTGTCGTGTTCGATAACTCTTCAGAATTATTGAACCCTAGCGTCTTAGTAATTGGCAGCCTATGAGGTCATGAATATTGGTCACGGTGTTCCTGCTTCTCAACCAGGACACATCCCTCTTTAGTTTAGGAAAGCGGAGCTGTGCGGTACACCTGCGCTCTTCCCACTAACCAGGGCCCAGGGCGCAGTCGGTTAGAATCGTGTAGAGGCTATTTACTCTGTAAGAGTAGTTGGCTCTGGTCGTATGCGTTCTAAGCCTGAGCCCTGATTTGAGGAAGTTCAGAAGCGCTGCCCCTTGGCCTCGCTCATCTGTACTTAGCACCGTCAAATCCCGTAGAGTTCGGGCGAGTTTCCCTCTGGAGAAATGATTTGTGACTTTTGTGACAGATCGGTGGTGTGATCGCGCCAAACGACATACTCCCAGGCAGGGTACAGCATCGTGATGTGTGAAATGGTGTGCCGGTACGACCCCCCTCTCGAGGGAGGGTCTTGGTAGGACCCCCCCCCACCTTTCCTCATCAACTACCACTTTCCTACAAGCTCCCAGCCTGTTACCAGTTTTTCCGAAATTTCCCACATTTTCCAGTTTTCGCCCAGAAAACGTCCGTCGAGCGGGGAGGGGGGGGGGGTAGTCAGTACACATGGGGCAGGAGGAAAAATTCGCGAAAAGTCAACAACTGGGAAAATTTTTTCCCAACGCAGCAAATTTCTCTCAAAGTCCTATACGACAACCCCCTCTCTCCCAACAACGACCAAATACGACCCCCCCTCCCAGCCGAAAAGTACGACCCCCCTATGTGTTTCACACAACAATGCTATTGCTCCCAGGCTGAGCTTTGGCTTTTGGAAGGGAAACAAACGTCGACGCAAAGCTCTACCAGAGTACGTTAGCGTCAGATTCTACTACAATCTTCTAAAAAAACAGGAAATGTTGCATCCTTACGCACTCCACGCACAGTCAAAAAATGCGCGTACACGCAACGTGCTGCACAGCCAGGCGTACGCCCAAGTATAGCCGCTGCTTGTCTGCGTCCTCTCACGTTTGATTCATTGATACCTTTAGCGGGGTAAATGCGGAGTTTGTTTACATATTCGTGACCTTGGTACCGACGCAAGTGCCGCACGCTATGGATAGCAGGTAGAGTTCACGGCATCCAGATGTCACATCTTCTATAGCTACGAGCCTGTTCACCTCGCCCATGGCAACGACCCATCTAGCATGTAACCGTATCTTTGAGACTGTGACCGGGTAAGCTGAGATCATTGTCTTGGTTAGGTGATGCAGGGTGCAGATTTGATCGTGCCTTCGCGTCTACCCCTCCCCCTTCCTCAAATACGTTAGTGTTGGCAGTACTGCCAAACAAAGGTGGCTGGTGTCATGGATTAGGGTCACCACATTTCATGCACGTTCTTCAATTAGGGTCATGTCCCTTCTTGGAGATTTCACCCTGGAGTCTAGCCCCCTGGCCCAACCCATCTAGAACTTTGGGCACCTTGTATCATAGAATTGCTTCACCTCGTATCATAGAATTGCTTCAACTGACCCATTTGAGAGGAGGTACAATCGGAAGCAGGAGGAACTGATGCTCTCCAAAACGGGGCTTTACCGGTCCCAGAATGAACCATAGGATCTCTTCTTTGACTCTGGAAAGCATCACAGTCATTTGTAAAGGTACTCTTACTGTATGTTTTCAAACTGTTAGAGTTACGTGAGGAACTCGAACAAATGTCGACCGACCTCTTTCCACCATAAGACGTCAGCTGTTCCAGTGCATATTGTCTGACAGCCGCGTTGGTCTTCGTCCGTGCACTAATTCGATTTTTTTCGTGACGGAAAATTTACGTGAGCTTCAAAAATTAAATACTGTGGGCCAATCTTCTCCGTAGTCAAAATCTGTGGTGACAAGTAGGGCGAGGAACTCTCTGACAGGTACTCGGAATTCTCAAATTGGCTACTTGCACACTCTGCGAATCTCTGCGGTTTACACAACATTCGTGGCATCGCTGATTTCGCGAAATTTGCAAAGTAATCTAAGCTGGGGAAATAGTGTACGAGTAAGAGAAGCGGAGGATGGTAATGAACTACTGCTGGTTCTCTTCATGATAGATTATAAGTTCAGATGTATACAGTACCCTTGGAAATTGCGCGTGAAATTGTGTCGAACCGTGAACGCGCACGACCTGGCGCATAGTGGGGCTGCAACGTCCGCGCGTCTAACATCCTGAACTTACAGTCTTGTGTCTTCATGTGCAGCCGGCGGTATTTCATCAAGCATAAGAGCAGCATAGGTTACTAACAGGATGGCGCTAATGTAGTTAAGCAGCCGCAGATGATTGTAGTCGTAGAGACTATCCGCCCTGCGAGAGTTGCCCTCTGTGCTCTCAGTCGCCGTCTCTGACCATCTGTGCTCTAACTGCGAACCTTCTTTGGGGAAAGGGACGCAGAGGCACTGTCGCGTAGCCCACTGGGGCATCTAGGTATAGCCTGCATATTTTGAGATACCTGGAAAGGGGAGGGGGAGGACACACGCACAAGCAGCCTGTCTCTTCGTCAGCGACGCTTGCACTTTGAGCGTGGACGACCAGAGTCGTCTAGGGATAGTTCCGCCGGGAAGGCGTAGTTGGGGAGAGAGTTGCTGGCCGAATAGGTCGAGTAGTCCCCCACCCCTCCCTAATTACGTTAGCATCAGAATACCTTGAACAGTAGATAGGGTTCAGAGCAAGTAGTTTGGAAAAAGCACGAACTTCTCAAATCTGGTTCGATTTTCTCATGAATTTACTTGATGAGTAGACTGCTTGCTCCATCCCAAGTGGGTGGCAAGGAATAGCCCGTCCGTTTTCGCACACTCTGGGCACCGGCGTCCGCGTTAGATCGCTCAGCAGTATACCCTAGAAGAGAATTTTCATCCTCATTGTATTTCTTTTGAGGATGAAATTCAAATTGGAGTTTATTGTTCATGTCTCTTTATTCAAAATTTCAACCTTTTGCAATTTTATGATTCAATTTTCAAACTCTTTTCAGAAGTATACACTTTTTTATCAATTATGTATATTACATTTTATTTTTGGATAACAGGTTCAGTGGTTATTTATAACGAACTGTTGTAAAACTTCCAGTTCAAAATTTTTAGGGGACGGGGACTATATATTTCCTGTATGTTTAACAACGTGTGAAATTCAAACGACTTCATTATTGAGAAACACATTACAAAAATCAACAAATGCAAAGATTCGGCGACGTTATTTTTTATGCAGCGTCGGGTTATGGGACAGAGCCTCTAAATTTGAATATTTGCCTCGTATTTGTTAATTATATTTAGTATGTTTTATTCGTTTTGCGAGATGGAACAGGTAACGCCCGCAGTAATTGCGTCAAACCTTTTCGTACTTTGCTGTTTGCGAAAACGTTCAGAAAATTCAAGGTGGCAGCAATAGACTTTTTGAAAACCTAGGAACGTGAACTGCTCTAAATTGTTCTGTGCACAGCGAAAAATTACACTAGAAACCCTTTCTTCCGCGTATTTCCATATTTTCTTAATCAATTTTAACTATTTTTCTTCCGTTTGATATCGATTCTGATTGAGAACTGATAAGCGTGTTGTTTGTTTATGGCCGAGACGTAGGCGGAGCAATATCATATAACCTTTTTTTGAACTGTTTTCCATCTCGATAATAAAACGGCTCCAGTGTTTATCTTTATGTCGATTTTTGTAACTGCCTCGTAAATAAGTTGTCTAAATATGCAAATAATATTAACATACCTTTAATGAAACACTTCAGGGTTCAGTAATCAATAATCCATTGTCGGATAACGTGGACCAGTGTCACAGGTGAGCTTTGCAGTTCTGGTGGTCCCAACACGAATAGTACCTATTACAAGTTGTCATAGGCTTGCAGTTCGTTGGAATGAGTTGGCCTAAATTTAACCTCACCGCGTCATTCTGCCCGGTGCGGTGACCCGGGAAGGTCGGTTGGACCTTGCCTTGGGCTCCATTCCACGGTTATCTCCTTCTCATTGCTTTCTCCTCTCTCCAGTTGTCCGCAATTCGCAGCCGGCCAGTCATAAGTGCCCTGGCGACTGTCTGGGACGCTTTCCCTAACCTGGATGTGGGTTCTTTCTTGTGCGCTAGGCCCTTGAAGGGTTGCTCATGCCCAAGCAAAGCGAGTTGTAGGGGGCCCGAGTGCCTGGGTCAAACGAAATCCCTTGGTTGTCCCAGCGTTTGGAACATGGCGCGTAGCGAGGGAATTGTGACGTGGCACACTTCCTGGTGTGGGGGTGCTTGAAGCTTGGGCGCGAGGGTCTGGACCACGAGGTGTTAGAAGTGCATCTATGCAGATGGACTGACTGGTGTATAGGCCCTATGGATTGTAACCCTTGTCCGACATGGGTTTACTGGGTGGTGGTTGTGCTTTCCACATGAGCTACGCTCTGGAAGCAGAAAATAAGGGCATCGTGATTAAAAGGGCCACGTGGCGGCGCGATCAAGAGCCCGTTCTCGCACGATTGGGTTTGTTGGGGAGCAAACGGCTAGGGCTCACATAGCCTCGTTTAGCAGAGCGGACTTCATCCCTATATCGCGTGGCCCAACCAGGCACTGTGAATGGCCCGACCCTTGTCCCGACTTAGCGCCAGGGTCGTTGCGAAGTGAGAATTCAGACGAGCAGGGGTTCGCGGGGGAAAAGGTTGGACGGGCGCTGCGGGGACAGGGCGCAGGAGGCAGGCGTGAACTCTCACTACCCACTACTACCTCCCGTAATGAGGATCTGTATCAGCATCCTAATGGTTACTATTTCAGGTAATTCGATCATGATCGTCTCAAGGTTCGCCGTGTCACTGCTCGGCCAGAGCTATGGTGTGCTGAACGTGAGTCACCACTTGTGTGAGACGTTTCCATCGATCTCAATGATGTCCAATTTCAGATCGCTCGCATGACGAGCACGATCGCGCACACCGTAAAAGTGCAGGATCATATTGAGAAGACACGGGCGAAGGCTTTACTCGGTGGTGGACAGAAAAGAATCGACACGCAACACAATCGAGTAGGTTGAGCTCAAGTCGGAGTACTGTTCAGTAGAAGTGTAGTCAAGCAAGTAATTTCCAGGGGAAGCTGACTGCTCGCGAAAGGATCGAATTGCTTTTGGACAAGGGCACCTTCCGCGAGTACGACATGTTTGCGGAACATACATGTACCGATTTTGACATGCAGAAGCAGAAAGTAAGTAGACGTGTATGAGCGCTCACTTCAGGCAATTAAATTGTGTAATTTAGATACCCTGCGATTCTGTAATTACTGGTCGCGGTCACATTAACGGACGCAACGTGTACGTTTTCTCGCAGGACTTTACCGTTTTTGGTGGCTCGTTGTCGATGATCCACTCGAAGAAGATCTGCAAGATAATGAGAGTGAGTAACAGTCGGGTATCTGAGACTGCGTTCAGACTACTTCACGACCGCGCGGTCGGACCGCGTGACCCCACGGCCGGGGCGCTCCGCAGCCAATCGATGCACCGCGGCAACGGTACGATTCAATTTGGCGCGCTGTGTAAGCGGCCCAGTTTGAATCCTGCCGTTGCAGTAGCGCATACGTGGGGGTGGGGCGCGCCCGGTTTTGGTCGCACGATCGCGAAGTCTGAATGCAGTCTAAACAGGCTATTTTCAGGAGGCGATGCTTGTGGGTGCCCCTGTCATTGGTCTCAACGATTCCGGTGGTGCACGTATTCAGGAGGGAGTTGAGTCACTTGCTGGATATGCTGACATTTTCCAGGTACGAAACACTTGTCGCCGCTTTCATGGAACATTAAAAATCTTTCTGGTTACAGGCAAATGTGTCGGCGTCTGGAGTCATACCACAGATCTCACTTATTATGGGACCATGTGCAGGTGGTGCTGTCTACTCGCCTGCTATCACCGATTTTACGTTCATGGTTCGTGACACGAGCTACCTATTCATCACCGGTCCTGATGTCGTCAAGGCGGTTACTAACGAAGAAGTCACTCAGGAGGAACTCGGTGGCGCCAAAACACACACTGTAACATCTGGTACGAAGAATTTGGTATTGAGGGTTGTTCAGGGAATTACGTGGCGAAACTGGACAGCGGCGACGACTTAGGTGCTTGCAGTTCAGGTTATCTGAAACGAGGCATCCTGCACATGGTTCACTGATAAATCACGGCATGCTGCGTAATTCACCGGTTTTGAATTTCTTCGAGATAAGGCCTTGAAAAGAGCAGGATCGGATATGGGTACCAGTGTCCAGTTAGAGCACCCACAATTCGCGTTGACCTGCTGCCATTGCTACAGCTCTCCAAGCGTTAGGCAGCGTTCAGACTTCGCGACGGCAGCGCTTGGATCGCGCGTTCGACGCGATCGATGCAGTAGAAAGCATGCGCATCGAACGCGCGAACGAAGCGCTGCCCTCGCGAAGTCTGAAAGCTGCCTTATAGAGCGGGGTCGCAGTTTCAGAGTGTATTCATACTTCGTGATCTGCTCATCGATCGCGCGACAAGATCGCGGAGCGTGAAAGTGCTCGTGCAGGGGTATCGATCGGCGCTGACGTTGTTTGAGAGAGGATGGGGGATTAGGAAGGTACGAGTTGCTTAATCACATGGTCTGGTACCCTCCTATTCTACTAAACTTTCCCAGAACACTAGCGTCCGGTGACGATCGATAACCGTTTACGGATGCCTTCCATCTGTAGTTCTGAAGCACGTCGACACGCGTAATCGCGATGTCTAAACGCTGCCTCAAAGGTAGTGGGCACGATGGCTGGGGGCGGGAGGTTACTGTCGACGTCATTGTTGGAAGGGCTGAGTGGGGTGTGACCAAACGCCCTCTCGCAGTTCTTCCGCCAATTACGATGGCAATAAAAGCCCGCCCTCCAGGCACCATGCTCACTGCCTTTACGCTGGCATCATGACGTTAACTAGAGTCAATTAGTACGGTAACTGGCTGGTCTGCACACAATGTCGCGCTCAAGATAACCTGGATTGCTCGAACTCGGCTTGGGATGTGTGTTCTTCGAACTGAGTTGGGGGGGGGGGAGGAGAAGGTCACTGTCTCGTTAACGACGAGGGCGAGCAGCCTCAGTCGCGCCGCATGCCCCCTCCAACTACATTCCACTCAAGTACCAAACTAATCCAAAAATCGAGTCGATTAAGGTGTGGCCGTTGGCGCTTTCGAGAATGATGTAGATGCGTTGATGAGCATGCGCGAACTTCTGAACTACCTTCCACTTTCGAACAAGGATCCGGCACCTGTCCGAGCTTGCGATGACCCATGGTAATACTTACTTGTAGGGTGCACGCATCATTGAAGTGGTGCTTAATCAAGAAATTTTCCAGGGATCGTGATGTTCCATCCCTCGATACCGCGGTTCCTCTCGAAAGTACTACTGCGTACAACATGAAGGACGTCATCCTCGCTCTCTTGGACGAAGGCGACTTTTTCGAGATTGCACCTGATTATGCAAAGGTGTGTCGGAAATTTACACTCTAGTTCGACGCAGACGGTTGGGCTTGTCAGGCCGTCAGAGCCGTTCTCTGCCTTCTTGTTGAAGCGCGCATGCGACAAAAAGTGGTAGAAAACGAGTAATACGAACGTGTGATAGTCATATCATTTGCTCGCTTTGACAACTGGTCGGGAACGGGTTTGGCACCGCGCCCAACCGTCGTCAGCGAACTACAGTGTAGTGATGTTACGATAAATATTAATAATTGCGTGAATTTTAGAACATCGTCGTTGGTTTTGGTCGCATGAACGGTCGCACAGTTGGAGTGGTTGGTAATAACCCGAAATTTGCCGCTGGTATGTGGAATAAATATCTTCTACTACTATACTGGGTACTGCATACCTATTTCAGGATGTCTTGATATCAACTCGTCAGTGAAAGGAGCTCGTTTCGTACGTTTCTGTGACGCTTTCAACATTCCACTTGTCACACTCGTCGATGTTCCTGGATTCTTGCCTGGTGAGGGCTTGCCTCATTGGCTAGGTCATGGAATCCCTTCGAAGACATTTTTACGCTGAAATGTTTAGGAACGGCGCAGGAATATGGTGGTATTATTCGCCACGGAGCCAAGTTCCTGTACGCTTATGCTGAAGCAACAGTACCGAAGATCACAGTCATCACCAGAAAGGTAAAAGAACTGAGCAAGCACTAGGACCACCATGTAAACCCTACCATTACCAGAAGTAACTTATTCGTTTCAGGCCTATGGTGGTGCTTATTGTGTCATGTCTTCGAAACATCTTCGCGGAGACATCAACTACGCGTGGCCAACTGCTGAAGTAGCTGTGATGGGAGCCAAGGTATGGATTTTCTCTCGGGAGTGAGTGGCATTACTTGTAAGCATACAATTCTTCCAGGGTGCTGTGTCGATTCTGTTCCGTGGAGACAAGAATCCAGCAAAGAGGGAAGAGGAGTACATTGACCTCTTCAGCAATCCCTTCCCGGCTGCTGTTCGTGGTAAGTTCGATTTGTAGAAATGAACTGGATCCGGTGTAGTTGAGGGGTGCCGAGTGGCAGCCTATTTTCGCGCCCAACGTCTCTATCCCCTTCCCCTAAGCAAGGCTTAGATTTTGGGTCTTTCTCTTCTCTGTTATACTAGCCTTCGGCGACTATGGTCTTCTGCGCCCTGAGCTAACATTCAGACTTTGCGAAGACGCGCGTCGACGCAGCGTAATGCTTGATGACGCACTGTAACGCGCGTCGACGGGCTGCAATTGCATCAGCGCTGCAAGGCTATGGACGCGAACCTGACCGTAGACGGCCGGAGCGGATCGATGCCAGTCTGCGTGACTAGGCAATACCTACCATCCTGTCCCGCCTGCGGCTCCGCAAGCAGATCGAACGGCTACGTTCGCGTCTATGGCTTCAGAGCGCTGTCGCAAATGAAGCGCGTCGAAGGGCATCATCGCAATCTGGGTGCTGCCTGGTCCTTTTTGAGGGAAGGATGCAGAGGTGCAGCCGCGTGGCACCCGTTCAGCTTCTTTTGGAGTTAAATTTCTTCTATTATTCCTTAATACGTGGACTATGTTTTAGGATACGTCGACGATATCATCCAACCGCATACCACCCGTCGTCGAATCTGCGAGGATCTCGCTTTGCTTGAAAGCAAACAACTGTCGAACCCATGGAGAAAGCATGGAAACATCCCACTCTAGACATTATGAGTAGTCCCTGATTCGTGCCCTGTTTTTTTATGTTATTTCTTTCGAAAATGCCGAGTTCCTCCCCCATGCCTTATTCATCAGTCGTACGGACTTCCTTAACCTCCACCCTTCACATTGCGATTACAGGCATATCAAAATCACTTAATTAGCTTAAAGACAGACGCTCATGGGTCATCTAGGTTGCACATTGTTCCGTCTGGCGGCTTCTAGACGACCCTTAATCACCCACCCGGTGGCTGTTTAAGTCCCCCAGAAAGATGTATACTTCTATTAAAAACCAAGTCCCTATTCAGCCATCGTTATCCCTTGAGAGAGTGACGGCTTCGTGCTTAGCTTTCTCTCGTAGGCCCTTTCACCCATGACCCCCCTGACCCCATCGCTTTTGCATGGCATCCTTATGGGCACAGAATACCCAAATAGGTGGAGAATGGTGTAGTGTGGTTGATCTCCAACACAGCAGCAGCTGTTCTCTGTAGAAGTGTTCACTATCACTCTCAATTTAATTGTCTCTTTATAGAGCAAGATCTGCTTTCATTCCTAGTAACTTTCATTAATTAAGATAGTAGCATTCTGCGGTTTAGAGCAAGCTTCCATAGTTTCGATAGGGTCGATGCGATTCTTCTTCACCTATTCCTTGGCCATCGCCACAAGTTCCCAACACATTTCTCCTCTTACGGTTAAACATGTTCTTGTGACTGATCTTACGGTTTCTATTGAAACCGTACCTGTATAGTCTAGGAAATAGTTACGAGAGCATAATTATCACTGAATCGAGTTCGGGTAATACTTGTGGCGACCTTGAGTCCAGGCCATTTCCAAATTTAATTCGGGTTGCAAGCAGAGCATCATTGTAGTGTCTTGTAGGAGCAGTTTATCAGGGGATTTTCTGCGTCCTTTCCCCCTGTGCCCTCTGAGCAGTCCATGCCTAAGCAATGTCGAAGCTGTGTTTCTGTGAGCAACCAACTCCTAGAACCCATAGCGCTGTCAATAATTATTAATATGTTGCCACAATATACTCATCTTTCTTTTGGTCAAGCCTTGTATGAGCAGTGCCTGAAGTGGTGGTTGTGTGAAGGATTTCTGTACCATTTACCGGTGTGCCTATTAAATGGTAATAAAAATGGTTTGAAATTTATTATTAGTACAACTACAGGAATTCATTTACAACACTCCAAAGAAGCGAGCAACAGTTGTAAGAATCGCCCGTTGTACGGGAGGAATCACATTTTCGACGTCTTCAACCGATGGGATATCGATCTTTGGAATTTGATCTAACGTTGGGAACGTTAACGGTGGCAGTGTGGGTAGAGGTGTAGATGAGATAGGTTGAGCTCCTGAAATAGCATGAAATCCTTTTCGTGTTCTCTGCTTGAAAGGAATAGTGTGGTATCGAAGAGGTTGCGGTTAATTCGATAACTTGTAAACTAGACCCGTTAAAGTTTTCGCAAGAACTGTAGGCACTGTTCAGCTATTTATTACTAAACCTAATACTCCAAAAACAGGACAGTTTTTGACCGACTTTTTTCTAGTATAGCAGTTCTGGCCAAAAACACGGCTCTGGGGGCAGGGTACACCATCGTGATGTAAAAATGGTGGCGTCAGTACGACTCCCACCTAGATGAAAGTGTCGCTACGACCGTCCCCCCACCCTTCCCCAACACCTGCCTACCTTCTTCCTACAAGCTCCCAGCTTCCTACCAGTTTTCCCGAATTCCCCACATTTTCAAAAAGCACGTACGACTCCTCCCTCTCCCAACAGCAACCAAATAGGACCCTCCTCCCCAGCGGCCAAGTACGACCACCCGCATGTGTTTCACACAACGATGCCCATGCCTGGTGGTAGTTGGATCTCCTGAACACTAATATCACATCCGCTCCACACGGAACTGCCTGACGCCCGCGCTAGAGGCGCAGGACACCAATTCACCAGATTGGCTGAAAGCTTGTATATGGAGGTTTTTAACATCCTAACTACGAATAGGACATTTGTTCTTGGTGCTGGCGCTAATGGAGAACGGCACGATCGCCTGCGCCTTGCTAAGGCCGAGCATGGCCTGAAGAAGTCTTCCCTTCTCCCAGACTCAGCCTTACCAGAGGGCTAACTGGCGCTGATGTCGAGAAATGAATGCTATATTCGAGGTCAAAACATCAAACAATCCTATTATGCAAGTTTACACGGATTTCTGTGAGAAAAGTGGTGCGCGCCAAATTGACGCCTAGTGGCGCCGAATGGGACCAGCGTCAAAACCCAATGCCATACTACGACCAGGACATCAAATTATCCTTACGGGCAAAGTGTGACCAGAACTTTGGCGTTTTTGGGGTGTAATGGTCGAATAGTGCTGAGTAAGTGTAATGGGCAAAAATCTTCATCCCAAGTGGAACTTGGGCCTGCACAGAATTCGGCCTATCCGCGGAAGGGGTTTGATATCTATCGATTTCTCTGTGTCCGCCCAAGTGCTGAGCAAGGAAGCGGGTGAAACTAGCGCTTCGCAGGTTCTCCCGATCGCTAAGTATTCAGCCACCTCCGCGCTGGATGGTGTCAAACTCCACTCTCGCTTCGTCTACTCTCCCTGTCCAACCTAGCCTTTCACCTTCAGACGGTTAATTGTTATTAGAGTTTGGCTTGGGAGGATCAAGTCACCTAATCATTGTATAGGCCATATCGCATTCTAGAAGCCACTATTCCGAGTGGAAGTAGTATGCTCACCGCATCCCGTAAGGCTGCGTTTATACTTTGCGGCAGCGTAGCGTAGCGCTTCCAGCGTACGCCAGCGGCAGTGCCGGGGAGAGGATGGATATCGATCTAGCGCTCCCAGCGTCACCAGCGTAACGCTAGCGTACGCCAGCGTTTCTCCAGCGTTTCACCAGCGTTTTGCTGGCGTTTGCAGCGGCAGGGGAGTAGAGACTATGTGGCCGTAAGAGACGCGCAATCGATGTGTATTGTAGAGACTATGTGGCCGTCAGAGACGCGAATCGATGTGTATTGTAGAGACTGAGGGCGAGTGAGAGACGCGCAATCGATGTGTTTTGTACCCTCCAGCTCTCCCATAGTCTCTACTCCCCTGCCGCTGCAAACGCTAGCAAAACGCTGGTGAAACGCTGGAGAAACGCTGGCGTAACGCTAGCGTTACGCTGGTGACGCTGGGAACGCTAGATCGATATGCATCCTCTCCCCGGCACTGCCGCTGGCGTACGCTGGAAGCGCTACGCTACGCTACGCCGCAAAGTATAAACGCAGCCTAAGGGATTCATCAACGGCAAAAACTGTCTCAAACCGTCACCGAATAAAGGATGAATCATTACTTCGGAGTTCCGGGAGTGACAATAAGGGTTTGGCAGCAGTTATCGACCCGAGATTAGATTTAGCTGAACAATAATTCGAGATGAAGGTAAAAGAGCGATCTTTCAATATCTCCTGGGATTTGCAACCACACCTAGCAACAACTGGAGGTTATGTACCGTTTACGCAAAACCTGTGCAAATTTGGAGGGGGGGGGGAGGGGAGTTGCACTTGACTTGGATTACATGTACGCCACGACATGTCCTAGAAGGGATGGCACGATTCAAAGGAAATGGACACAAAGGAAATGGAGGCGGGCAGTTGATGCCTGCGTCATTGGTCGATGGGCTGAGGAAGGGCGTTCGGACAAAGTGCGCAACGCGTGAGGGTGTAATCAACTCTATTCAATCAATGACGCCGGCAACATCCGCTAGTCTCCAGGGATGCCCACTCCCTCTAACATCTTGATTTGTTGCACAACACTTTGCTGGGTGTCCTATTAGTAGTTATCCAGGACTCAACCTGCGGATAACCTTTGCAGCTTACCTGGAAGTTGGAGCTGTGGTTGAACCTGGAGTTGAGGTTGTTGCAACGTGGCGGCAGGAAATTGTTGGAGTGAGGTAAATTGAGTGGGTTGCTGTGCATATACACCTCCTAGGGGTTGTGGGACCTAAAAGAAAAGAAATTATCTCTACGATAGCTATTCCGCTTATGAAGCGTCACCTGTTGCATGGGCATCTGATAATATGGGCCGTACTGTTGGCCTGGGACAACTGTCTGAACATTGGGAGTCTGGATCATGTTGGGCACTTGCATAAGGGTGTTGTGCGGCTGAGATGACTGACTCATGGACATGGGTTGAGATGCGACAAATTGTTGCTGCTGATATCCTGGTGCACCTGAAATTTTGCATATTGAGCCGTATTATTACTGAATTCGGAGCAAACAAATCAAACTCACCAGCTTGAACTCCGATGGTATTTGTAGCTACTTGTGGGATGCTGTATTGTGGGGCTGGAGGAAGTGGCGGAGCCGCTACTGCATTATAGCTAGTTTGCACTTGTTGAGTGAACGCTGACGCTGCCGTTCGGGGCTCTACCTAAATTGTGGTACTGTAATTTGTTGGTGAAACATTTTTGCCTTCTGCTATCCGAATTTGGAGCCGGTTTCCTTACCGGAATGGAAACTCATGTTTACCTGGGGTGTGGTTGAAGTTGGCGTTGTAGTTATCAAACGAACGGGATACTCAGATTGCGCCTTTGGCGTCGTATGTTTCTGAAAAGAGATCTGTTCAGCCGGTGAAGCGTCGGCTTGATTGCATTCTGTAGGGGGGCTCTGAGCTGTCTAATTTATTGTGTCTCTATGATTGGTTATACAAGCAATGAACCAGTTAGATGTGGCTTATGAATGCATCAGTCATACTAACCTGTCTAGCGAGAAACAAGAGTCACAAGTAAGCATTGAGATGTTATATTTATAAATTGAACGGAAGGATGAGCGTACTCTGGTCCAATAAGCTATCAAATGAAAGGCAGCCTTTACGAAACATGCTTACGTCAAGGTGCAGTCGTTATCACTAAAGTTAGTAGGGGCGTGTCACTGAGGCAGGAAGTATGACGCAGCGCCAGCCCGTTTCCCACGTTTCGAGTGTTCAGTGGGTGGTGTGAAAGGAGCTGACACCATGCCAGAACCCGCGCCACGACTGATTTCAGTGGTAACGACTACATGATAGGTAGCGTGCTTAAATAAGTTCAGAGAGTGGCAATTGAAATGTACAGCTCATTGCTAAAATATTGAGACAAAAATGCTCAAGGATAGCGATTATTCCAACACAAACATCGACACATAGGGATCTCATTAAACTCAGTGGCCGTTTTTGTACTCGAGTAAAAGAACCTAATGCTCGTTCAGTACGATCGTGTCTCAACGAAGCCGCACAACCGCTCTTCTATGCTTAAAAATAACAGTACGGTAATTTCAGTAGGCGAACAACGAGACACCGTACCCCCAAAGAAGCCGTAAATAATCTGGGTGCACACCAAACACAGCATCTCACGGCAATAGCGTTTGAACTGCCTGGGTAACGCACGTGAGTTCGTTTGCTATTGCATCAAACATTTTTGAGCGTTTTGAGCGAGGAGTATCGTGTAGGTATTGATCTGGCGTTGTTAGCGCCGATCGATACCTACACGATACACTTACACCTACATATTCCCTGAAACGCGAGCTTTCTGCTGAGAAGATCCAAAACGCTGGTCGATAGCTAACTTTATTTTTTGCCCAAAACGCTCAAACGCAGACGGGAATTGTGAACGCAGCCCACCGCAAGATCAAATAAGAATATTTAGGTTTCAAAGTCAGCACGACTGCTTCGGAATGGGGAACTTGTCGCCTTCCAGATTAGTGAATGCTCTAGCACTATGCACAACCTATATCCACATTCAGCCCCACTCCAGGATGCCTAGAATAGTTCAGGTTTCAATTGCGAGCTTATTCTTGAAGCCGTGGATAGGGCTGACTATAGATCTCGTACTCGTACTGTATTTTGTTCAAAAAAACCATCTTGTCGTCATTCCTCGTATCGGACGAAACCAACAGGAAGCCAGCAGGCAGTGGTCACCGCACGACAAAAAGGCTCTCATCAGAACCATATATTAAGGATGTGGATTATTGAAACCACTACTCGACATGAAAAGGAGCACGGCATTAATCAAGGATTGAATGCGTGACCTGTGAAGGAGAAAACATGCAAGACTATTTTGTGACTTTTTCTTTCTGACCCCGTGTGGGGGCTATTTTCGATGAGTGCCAGTGAAACCCGATTATACAAGTGCAATCATAGAAAAAAATGGGCACTATTAAACTATTGCTACCCCAGTTGCCGAAACTAGGCCGCATTTTACTGATATTTTTCTACAAAACCGGATTTGTCTGAAAATCTGCTTGCAGAGGTACTTCGATTTCCTGAACACGAATATCACATCCTCTTGGGCTAAAACTGCTTGGCGCCCGCGCCACAGGCGCCGGGCCAAAACACCCCAATTCACTGAAAATTGTGTACGGGAATTATTTGACATCCTGATCACGGTTATGGCATTCATACTTAGCGCCAGCGCTAACGTAGGACACCATGGTCATCTGCGCTATGCTAGATCTGCTAAGACTGAGCTGGCCTGAAGGAAATAGCTCATTTTCTTAGTCAGCCTCAGCAGAACGCTAAATAGCGCTGGTATGGGGGTATGAATGCCATATTCGTGACCAGGGTATCGAACACCCCTATTACACAAGTTTTTATCGGTTTGGGAACAAAAGCTGTGGTGCCAAATTGGCGCCCAGTGGCGGCAAATGGCACCAGCGCCAGAAATGAATGTCATATTCGTGATCAGGACATCGAATAACATCTATAGACAAAGTTTCAGCGAAAAAATTTTTTGAGTTTTTGGGGTAGGAATAGTTCAATAGTGCCCATATTCGTGATCAGGATGTCAGTTTACCCTCGTACACAAGTTTGCAACAAATTTGGCAAGAAAAAGACTGGCACCATGTTGGCGCCTAATGACGCCAGCGCTAGAAATAAATGTTATATTCGTGATCAGGACATCAAGTAACATCTAAAGACAAAGTTCAGCGAAAAAATTTTTTGAATCACTGGATAATTCAATAGGGCCGAAAATGATGTATCCGAGCATCCAACTGCTCTCTAAATCTTACGAACACTGCTCCAATCAATTATTTGGATCACTTTCACATCGCAGCGCGTAATACGTTACCTAGGCAATTTCGACGCTGTTGTGAGATACTGTATTTGATGTGCATCCACATTATTTACGGTTTCTTTTGGGGGTATGGTGTCTCGTTGTTCCCCTACTGAAGTTACCGTACTGTTTAAAAATACGCCAATATTTTCTTCTCCAAGTACTTCAAACGCCTGATACGTCATTTTCCCTGTAAATGAAGGGTATGAATAAGAACACATACTTTTTGTCCACATCCTTGACACCTACTAGTGACGAGGATGTGGGCAAAAAGTGGTGGGAGTGCAAAGGATCTCTCAATAAACTATTATCAGAGGGTGATGAGCCCACCTTTGCATCCTAGTAGTAGTTTCTTTGAGCATTTTCCAAAGATGCGTTCACAGGATATACGTCTCTCTCACTTCGATAATTAAAGTATTACACCGCGTAACAGAAAACAAAGCAGACAATTGAAAAGGTGGATATGAATAGAAATAAATGGCAGAGCTGATACTTTACAAATCATCTCTTGAAGGCACGGTCCGCGATAAAAAGCCGTGGTGATGTTGCAGAAATGTGGGAAAATCGTCAGGTGAGCCGTCTTTGGAGAGGTATATGCCAAAGGTGGAAACGTATTCGTCAGGCCTCCGCTAGCCTCAAACAACTTTAGAGGTAAAAGACCGAAAAGGTCGCGTGCTGGGACGATTCATGCCGACTGATTCCCAATAATGAACCCTATGACTCTGTAAGAGACACTGAATGCATCCACTCCATGATACATGTCAGGGAGCGTTGCTTTCAGCTGGAAGGCCTACCTTGGAGGCGAAGACTGGAGGCGGAGTCACTGGAAAGAGGGATGTACCACTGAAGCAACTTTGCGCCTTAATTCCTTTACAGTACAACTTTCCGCCGCAAAACTGGCATAGGGTTGTCCCGTCCGGACCGCACTACCCTCCCACATAACCCCTTGCATTTTCATAGGTCATGGCCGGCGGTCCCTTTAATTACGGTAAGCATGCTCGCGGTTAACTGATCTTTCACTGTTCATTGCAACAAACTCAATCTCCCACCGATTCGTAGTTATGAGGCAGTTGTGGGCTGAGTGGGCAACCACTTTTGGCTGGAATGCTGGTCCGTCATTTATAAGTGAAGAAGGTGCCACGCACGGAAATATTGCAGGAAAACCAGTCCATGTCAGCGAGATTGGGAGAGCGATACAGCTTGTTCCATTTGAACGTGGTGTTGGCTGTGCATGTAGAGGGCTGTTCTTGGCTTACTACGGGTATAATCATGTGTTTGCCCCGCTCCAGAAGGGACCGCAGTTTCATCAAGAACAACCTGGTCAAATGTTCGAATGAAGTGGAAATTTACGCCCTTTAGTTTCCGGGGTATGGAATGTGCTATGAAAGGCTACTGGATGTTTTAGTTCTTTCAAATTACTTGGAGCAGAGTTATAGAATCTTACTTTGTTAATTCACACTCATTAGGTTGCTCATTCTGAAGCCGGGACAACCAGGGTTCAGCATTGCTGTGCGAAACCCATCGAGTTGTCCTGCTTGGCCGCCGAGCAGGGGAGGGGTCCAAGCGCAAGGCCGGTGAGCACCAAACAGCACAAAAGTGTCTTCGCTAAGTTCGATGGAGCTGCAGAGGATCCGGATGAAGGAAGATTACGAAATATTAAAACAAATGATTAGCAATATCAATAGTTAGCATGGACTCGTAAGTTCGTAAACGGTCAATAATCATCTCAAACATATTCGTGCTCATCGACCTTTCCAAACCCTGGACACACATTTGCCCACATGGACAAAAATCACTCAAATTTAGAAGTCACACCTATCCACCACCTCTGCGTAATAGCATAAAGCACGGCGCACACGTGCATCAAATTGATCCATGATAACCAAATAAATCGATAGTCATCGCCATTCACTTTGGACACTGTTAGCCATTACGAATCATTTAGGTGACGCTCGCAATGTATAGGGTCTCCCATAAGATAACGGCCGTTTTCTGCCTATTTCCGGAGAGTATGGGGTCGAATTGGTGTGGATGCATTGAACTGGAAGCTCCGCGGGGTTGATTGGCTGGTCAATGTCTTGGACTGAATTGAATGCATAATGATGGATTGGATACGATTGAACTGAAAACTATTACTTGCAGAAATCCAATTCACGGCCCATTAGAACGGAATCGATCCGCGCTTCTTGAACGAGGGCTGTGTTGCTGTTGGCTTTGTTGCTTTCATGTGTACGATAGACTACTCAACATTAAAGGCAGTTGGCACGATGGTTTCCTACTTAGCCTAAAATGCTAGTAGGGCGCTGTATAGTGGGGAAATGGCGAAAGAACGGAGTGAAACGGTCAAAATCCGGCGAAGAAAAAGCCTCCGTTCTCAGTGACTTGTAAATCGATTTCGGACGAGTTTCCCGTACGCATCTTGCCAATCACCGCTACCGAAGATACGGCTGCATATGTGTACCCATATATGCATGCAGCATCACGGCCGCTTCATACCAATCCTTTGCTTCATAATTTGCTCAGCAAATGAATGAATACGAGCGTCAGAAACGGTCGTCCGTTTGTGGGCGGGCGGGCAAGGAAGGCGTTTGGGACGTAAAGTTGTTGCTCAATAGGGCGTTATAGAGGTACCCTCCTTGGAAAGGCTTCACGCAGCGCCTGTCCGAGGTCACGGAATTTCTGTCTGAGCCAAGTTTGTACAAACTCTGACACCTGTATTCAGCGATTTATTCGTGCCAACTGTTTAAGAGAGTTTTTACAAGAAATAGGTCGCAGCAATGGCTGCCAAAAGTACTAGTTTTATCTACCTATGTGTGACAAAAAGTGCTGATAAGCTGGCAGTACACACCAAATCTAGTGGGAATAGGCAGGGTATAGCATCGCGAATGGGTGAAATGGCGCAACAGGTACGGTTCCACCGTCGCCCTCGCCCCCCCCACCCCTTCCCCGCCGCCAGGAAACGACCGCCGAGCAGCAACGAGAGGTACTGCGGTACTTTCCTGTTTACTACATATGCATCAGAAATAGTGTTTACATAGTAGTTCTACGTAGCTGCCAAGAGGAGGGGGACACAGCGCGACTGAAACAGGAAAGACCAGCTCAACAGAAATTTCCCTTAGTTTAGAAAAAAAAAACTCCGTTTGAGACCGGACACGACCTCGGAAGGGGTACCCCAGAGGAGGCTTCACCTGTTTTAGTGGGTTATTCTGTGTGGGGCCCACCTAGCAGGTTGGTTAGGTTGGCAGCGGCAGCATTCGGATCAATCCTACTATAAGTCAATGAAAGATTTTGTTCTCTTTCCATTCTATTACCACCTGAACAATATTGGAGGAAGCAATAGTGAAATGCAATGGGGCTTCTACTGCAATAATTCGCCGTGTTACGGTAACCGAATGTTGCATAAGGGCTCATCAAAGGCATATGGCACGATAAATGATTTGGTACTTGGGCTATAATGCTGGCAGGGTGCAATATAGTGGGGAGAATGGCGAAAAAACGAAGTGAAAAGCTAAAAGCTGCGAAAAACAGCCTTCGTTCTCCATGACTCAGAAAGAAATTCTGGACGAGTTTGCTGTTGGCATTGTGCCAATAACTGCTTTGGTAAATACGGCTGCGCGTATATACTCATATATCCATCAGCACCATGGCTGCTTCATATCATCCCTTCGGCTTCGATATTTTACTTCGAAACGGGCGGTGTTTGGTAGGAGCATCACGTACGGTCGTTCAATGAGCGACAGGTCGATGCAGCTTGAGGGCGCCTTGTAAGGGGGACCTTCCTTATAGTAATGCTGCTCTAGGGGGACGAGAACTCCGTCCTGGCAGCGTATTATCCTACACGTCCCTTCATTTCTTGCAACTGCCTCTAGACAATCGCCAGGGTAGAGCCCTTGTCATCTAATAATTACGCGAAGGCCAGGACATGTTTTCCACTGGAAAAATCGGTTATGAAAAGGAGCATTATCTGGCGATAAGGCCGCTTAAAACTTTGGAGCGTACAGGGTTGAAGTATGCATGTGCCGGGTGACTTGATCGCGAAAAAAAGAAGAACAATCCGTCGGAAAGGACTCGAGTGAGGCCTTTCGTGTTCTTTTGACGAGTGCAATCAGATTCGTTGCAATGTGTCGGTTGCAGAAGAGAGTGACGAGGGAGCATCAGCACGAGAAAAAAATACAAATAGCAACGTGGACGAAGCAATTTGAGCAATCTTGCTTTTTAACACCCCTACTTTACAACACTCTGACGCCAAAACTAGTTTACAAGGATTGATTCCACGCGATCAGATACTCTTTAATCGCTTATTCTTAGCAGTTATCGAGCAGTTCTTCAATAGCCCAAAGTTTATATTCAAGGTAAGAATGTGAATGACTTCGTTGAGCGCGAACCTCCTTTACAGCAGCCTCTAGCAAAAACTCGTCTAATCCACAAGCCCTGCTTCAACTACTTTCGTACCTACAGATATCTCTTTTTTCCGAAAAATTTGCAGAATGACAGCAA
The DNA here is from genome assembly GCA_036418165.1 of Cooperia oncophora. Lineage (NCBI taxonomy): Eukaryota > Metazoa > Nematoda > Chromadorea > Rhabditida > Trichostrongylidae > Cooperia > Cooperia oncophora. Next base: position 23,490 of record MU912307.1, read on the forward strand.
GGAGAAGAGCTCAAAATCTCAGCGAAATCTCGGCTTTTCAGAGCCCCCTTTTCCTATCAGCTCCAAGCAAGTGGGCACGATTGTTAAAGGCGGTCGGTGTTGCCAGGGGTGAAGCATGGCGTTTGAATCAAACCGACCTACACGCTTTGTGTTGATGTTGCCAACGCCCCTCCACCATTTACATCGACAACAACACCCGCCTCCAGCAATCATGTCCACTCTCAACTTTTCGAGGTCCGATGCTAATATTTGCGGTAGAAAATACATTGTCATTCCCCCCCCCCCCCCTGTGCGCGTTCCTCTACAACAGAAGTCACGAAAACCCGGTTGGGGTCCCAAGTGGGAACCTTCGTAGTTCGAAGAAGAGGAACGAAGTTTCTGCTTTTCATCATGGGAAAGACAGGTTCGAACGATGGAAAGCAGAAGTTTCCAAAGCCGACTATCTCATGCCAAGATGCGCCACGCATTCATCTTCCATTCAGATTGGCTGTGCCATAGACCCACAGAACGAACCAGTCGAGATACTGACCAATATTATAGTGCTTATGGACGGCTACCAAGCCAATGAAACACCTGCCGAAGATTAGAGGCTCTCTAGTGCTTGAAGCGGTTCGATCCAAGACTACTGCCTAAGTCTTAGGGAAGGGTGAGGAGTGTGCCACTAATTTCACCCGTGAGAGCACAGGGAGCAGACTTAGCGCTCGGCTCGTTCGAAGCTCTTTGCTGGGCTGGGTATTGTAGGACAGCGGTACAGCATCGTTGTGTGAACACACAGCGGTAGTATTTTTTCCCTGGGGAGATTATGGAGGTCGTATTTGGTCGTGTTGGGACTGAGGGGGGATTCGTATATGCCTGATGAGCGGAAAATTTGCGCCTAAATTTTTCTCGGGGTTGTTTTCGTGATTTTCCCTGCTTCATGTGTGCTATATGCCCTCTCCCCTTCCCGATCGAACAAAATTTTCCGGAGATAAAACCTGCAAAATGTGGGAACCTGTTAGGTAGGTGTTAAGGAAGGAGGGGGACACCAGCATTTCACATATCACGATGCCTGTAGTGTGTGTGAGCCAGGAAGGCGGAGTATCGAGAGAGGCCCATTTACCATGAACACGGTCCTAAGTCGAAATGTGGGTAGAAATCTCCGTGCGACCCACACATTCCATCAGGGCACGTCGTTCGTTAAGGGGATCCACAAAGGTCGTATTCGGTTGCAGGGGGAGAGGAGGTAGTTGGCCTCGATTGCAATTGTTGATTTTTTCGCGTTCGCATACCCCCCCCCCTTAGTTGGTGGCGCTGCATAACTATCACTTCTGATTGTTGATCGTAGATGTGAGAAGATGGTCGTTGATGTCGCCGTACCGGGTATGTGACAAGAGAATCGTAAGTCTCCGCGTTGGTGAGCGTCGCGTGCGACGTCGCGCCCGCAAATGACGATAATTCCAGGTAGTAGGTGGCGACAACAGGCAATTCAGAACCGAAAATAGTCACGAATATCTGCGATGACTGAGTTTACATGTAGTTCGGTGCTCCAATCGACAAGCTAACACGAGTTAAGAAAACGGCGCGCATCGCCGCGCGCGGCGGAGCGGCAAATTACGATTCTCCGGCCCGTCTCCCTTTCGTAAACTAGAGGAGAAACTTGGGGGGGGAGGCGTCCAGAGACACAAAAGTTATCCAACAAACAACACTAAAGAACGGATGCCGGTGTCTAATTCGCTGCGGAACCTGAGGGAATAAAAACGCATGGTTGACCCCAAACATTATTGTGGAAGCCAAATAATATCCAAAATGCCACCACTAATGTGGATGGAAGTGGAATGCATAGCGCATTTCGAAAAAGAGATTGATCAACGCCGATAGCTTTGTCCTTTTTCTCGTGTTATTCGCAATGTGGAAACTTGACCACTTCATTGATCCCATTCTCAATACAAAAGCAAGTAAAAACCTGATCACCTTGTTTTTCATCTGAACGTCGCCGTCCAAGTCCTGAAGCACAGCATTTTCTGAAACATTCAACGGGAATGCCAATAAAAAACGTATCAATGGGGCACTTTCAAAAGATTCTCAAGTGCTATTCTGATCGGCATCACATTGACCCGTATTTAATTGCAGCGTGAGGAATTCATGGAGGGAAATTGAGACAGATGGTTTAAA